>JAHWFP010204561.1:111322-173350 GCA_023313725.1 Lithobius niger | reverse complement strand
GTCGGAGGAGAGTGCTATTGAAACTGGTCGGAGAAGAGTGTACTATTGAAACTGGCTGGAGGAGAGTGTACCATTCAAACTGGTAGGAGAAGATAGAGAGTGTACTATTGATACTGGTAGGAGACGGAGAGTGTACTATTGAAACTGGTAGGTGGAGAAGGAGAAAGTACTATTGAAACTTATAGGATGAGAGTGTACCATTCAAACTGGTCAGAGAAAAGTGTACTATACTCAAGCTTGTGGTGACGTAGGGTGCGTTATTGAAACTGGTCGGAGGAGAGTTTACTATTCAAACAGGTCGGAGAAGAGTGTACTATTCAAACTGATCGGAGAAGAGTGTACTATTCAAACTGGTCAGAGAAGAGAGTACTATTCAAATTGGTAGGAGGAGAGTGTACTATGCTCAAACTGGTGGAGATGTGGAGTATTATTGAAACTGGTCGGAGGAGAGTACTATTCAAACTGGTCGGAGAAGAGTGTTCTATTGAAACTGATAGGAGGAGAGTGTACTATTGAAACTGAAAGGAGGAGAGTGTAGGCCTACTATTGAAACCGGTAGGAGGAGACAGAGTGCACTATTGCCACTGATAGGAAAGTGTACCATTCAAACTGGTCAGAGGAGAGTACTATACTCAAATTGGTGGAGACGTAGAGTGTACTATAGAAACTGGTCGGAGTAGAGTACTATTCACACTGGCCGGAGGAGAGAGTACCATTCAAAGTGGTAGGAGGAGATGGAGAGTGTACTAATAAAACTCGTAGGAGGAGACGGAGAGTGTACTATTGAAACTGATAGAGTGTACTATTCAAACTGGTAAGAGGAGACAGAGTGCACTATTGAAATTGATTGTAGACGGAGAGTTTACTATTGAAACTGATAGGAGGGGAGTGTACTATTGAATCTGATAGAGTGTATTATTAAACTGGTCAGAGGAGAGTGTACTATTCAAACCGGTAGGGGAAGACTGACAGTACTATTGAAACTGATAGGAAGAAAGTGTAGTATTGGTAAGAGTGTATTACTGAAACTGGTATGAGTGTGCTGCCGTAACTAGTAAGAGTCTATTGCCGAAACTGGTAAGAGTGTACTGTTGAAACTGGTAAGTGTACTGCCGACACTAATAGGAAGTGAGTGTATTGCTGAAACTGATTGGCAGAGTGAATGCTGTACTTGGAACAAGAATTAACAAGTAGCTGCATCATATATTTTTACAGTATGTTCATGAAACGAATGGGGATATGGTGGGACGACGGGTTCGTTGTTTGCCGTAATATGCCTTGCTAGATAGGCTCTAGACATAAGTAGGCCTGTGTTACGTCCAATGCACCACCTGGAGTGGCCTCGCCATGCTTTTGGTTCAAAGAAAACAATTTAAAGTCGGCTGTGAATGCATAAGGGGTGTACTGAGAAGGGTATTTGGGCACTAGAAAATACTGATGTAGGCCCACCATTGAAGAGACCGCAAAATAATTTGCTGATACAATAGGGGAGGGGTGAAAAATAAAGAAAAAATAGCATTCTTTTCGGGTGGGGGTGGGGGAGAATGGTAACAGATTTGACTTTTTCGCAATTGTGTAACAATTTCCAGCACTATACCTCAGGTTTAGGATGGTGGAGCGACTGGAAAGAATATGTGAAATCCAGAGACAAAAGCGGAAGGGTTTCACTCACCATATCAAATATCCCAATGGCACGTTCCACCAGGTAACAAATGTGTCGTGGTATTATCGCACGTGTGTTGAGCTCATCGTTTATGGAGTTTCATTACACCGGAGCCAACCCTCTCCAATGTCGGTAGCCACTCGCCATTTGGCGAATGGAAATTAGCCTTACTCGCCAAAATGGCGACAAGCAATAGACAATGACACTGAAAGAGTCATATCTCGGGAACCGTACAAGTTATAGACAATGGTTTGTGGCATTATGCTAACATCTTTAGGGCTACGTTACTACTTTTTCTGCATTGATATTGGGGTTGATGTGGCGAGTAGAAATTGTGAAGTGGCGACTGCTACTGGGTTGACATTCGAGAGGGTTGACCGGAGCGTTAATTACCGAAGAGCGGCCACGTTTGACCCATCATATCAAAAATCCTGCAGACACGTTCCACCAAATATCAAAAGTAATAGCGCACATGCATTGTGTTTACTGTGCCCCTCCCCCCCCCCCCCCCCCAGGTGCCAGAGGTTTTTCCTGTACCCCTCTCTTGGGAGAGAAGTGTTTGCTGTGCTCACGCTACATCTGTCAAGCATCCTGTAGCTACCGTCAGCTCTAACCACATCTGTTCCAGCGACATAACCTTTAGGGATGCAGCAACTCAATGTATAAACAAAGCTCAACTTCGATCAGTGTTTCGCAAGGCCTACCAGTATTTCTCATGTAATGCGTTAATTTCAGGTTTGGAACAAGAACTGTACACACAAAAATGAAAGGCATGCTTTGATATGGAGGCAACAATAAGAGTATGCACTTACACGTAACTACGTAGGTCCAATAGTTCCTCATCATTTAGGCCATACGGGAAATCTCTCGTTTTCCCATATGGCCAATACATACCCTTCCTTCCATTACATCCTTTCTTTCTTGAGCTTTTCTGTGTATGCTGCGCAGCACTTTTCCATAGGTTTGAAGTAGCCTACAAGACAATTTTCTGTCGTATGCTGTTTACTGAACTGCTTGTCAGTGTTATGAACGATGAAAAACAGCAGCTGGCTTTAATGAGGACAAGGGAGGAAAGATTGAAAATAAGCCATGCTTAAAATAGACACAAATCGCTGTTAATATTAAGGAAAATTGGAAATAAGCCATCAGCGAAATTATACACTAGAAATAACGTAGTTCACTAAGCCACCTTTACGCACTTAAGTTTCGTCGGAGTCGGAGTGGCATGACCCGGATTCGAACCGGCTACCCAATTCGTCCCCAGATCACTTGCATTGTGCCTTAACCGCTATGGCCACATCCTCCACTGGCATAAAAGATAAATCACTGAACCCGTTATTAAGGTCACAACCGTGACCAGGACTCCATTCGGCCGAATGTGCTCGGCCATAGGCAATGGAGAAGCCTGATTGCAAACAAGCCTTTTGCGTACTTAAAATTTATTCCAGATAAGGAGTATACGACAGCATTCCACCAAGTCCATTAGTAAAGCATGCAGCAGATTTGGAAACAAGCCTATGTTCCCGCAATCCTCTTGTATGGAGTAGTAAACTCAAACCATCAGTTTCATAGAATTTCATTCTTACCTGTCCTTAGCCAGTGTTTCTATACTGATGTAGTTATGTTTTGCTGACGTCTTATCGATTTATTTTATTAAGTGTTTACTTCTTTCAGTGTTCCATCTCCTTTGGTTTTTAAAAAGTATCAGTAAAATACATTGACTCTATGATATTCATGTGACGTCCTAAAAAAGGTCAGTTTAGACTGGACCACTCTCACTGGCCACCAATGTAAATTTCCTGGACCTCCTTTAGGTCAAGCAAGTTGCACAGATGACTTTTATTAGTACCATAAGTAGAAGAGCATGCAAGATGGTTACTGGACAAGCAGACAACCCTAGAAGATACACGTAAAGTCAAATTTGGACTCTTAAGACCGTTTCTGGAGTAACGCTTGAACCTGACGACAGTAATCCAATCAAATTACTGTCGTCAGGTTCAAGCCGTACTCCAGGAACTGACTGAAAGTTGAGTCCAAATCTGACTTTACCGTGTATCTTCAAATCTGTGCGAAAGGCTAAGGTGGTCTGCTTGTCCTGTAGCCAAGCTAAAAAGAATTATGTTGCCAACTCCTTCCTCCCATAACTTTTCGACCTTCGCTACTTGTGTCGTGCAAATGAGGAACACCAACAGGTCGTTTTCATTATTCTTGTGCTGTAAGATATACAGCACGGGGCATTAGAATAATCGTTTGTCCCGCGATATAATTACTACACCGATCCAATCCGTTTTCGATATTAAAAATTACGCCTGTGGTTTGCTAACAGATAACTTCAACAAATTATACCAAAAATAAAAATTTTATGGAAATTTACCAAGATTATTTCATCTCACTGCCTAACAGTTAATGGACAGGAAGATGCTCTAAATCTTCCGGAGGAAAATGTCACAAACAATTCTCTTATCTTGAAATGTTCCAGTTTCCATTATTAGCCAAATGGAGACAAAATCTTATCCAGTTTTTTTTCTTGAATTTATTTCTCTGAGCCTTAAGTCAGTCGAAACAATTTAATGCTCGTGTGGCTGAACCGGCTCAATTTTGAACATTACCAGACTTTTTTGAGAAGAAATATCTGGTAAAGGCAGGAGCCAACGTGGGGACTTGAACCGGGAAACATCCGATCGTCGTAGGGGCTGAAAGATTGTCGAGAATTGGCCAGAATAATTCCCATAGCCATTGAAGGAGCATGGTAACCTCTAACGCTACCCTGGTAGGTAGTTCCAGGGGTTCGACTACAGATCCACAAACATCCAGCAACCAAACTGAGCTCTCTCCCCACTCAGCCACGATGACCACAATTATATTTGGTATGGTAAGGGTTTCGATGCCGATGTGCAAAAAACACAGATAACGATATCAGTATCGGCTGATCCTTAAATTACTGGACTGATCATTTTCCCTCGTGAAACAACAGGATAGTAGCCAGGTGTTCGCGGCTGAAACCAAGAAATCTGACTGTACCAGTGGCGCACATTCCGTGGGGGAGGGGAGGAGACATTGTTCCTGCCCTTTTCGCAAGATGCCCTTTTTGTAAAGAAACAAAAATGCATTTTTGTGCCGATATTTACAGGTCTAAAGGTCTACAGGTCCTAAAAACGCTAAAAAGAAGCAAAAAAAAAGGGGGGGGGGGCGGGGGCAGGAGAGGGTCGTATAGCATGAAGAGCAACAAAAAAAACCTCCCCAGAAAAAAATGTCCGCGTGGTCACCCATTTAAACCTTTTCCAAAACATGTCGCATAACTGCAAAACAAATTATTTTCTTAATAGAGTCCATTATGGAACTCTCATCGGGTCCACTACCGCAGAAGCTCCGAGCAAGATGGCCGGCCTATCTAGATTCCGGCGCGTGAAGTTTAGAAAGGTTTAAGATTTTGATTGCGGTTTCTGGTGTTATGTGGTTAGTTTAGGTTAGGTTAGGTTAGGGAAATTTGGAAAAAACTGACCTTATTTTCGTGAAACGGCGACCTTAATTTATCCTTTACACCAACGGAGATAGTACAACCAACGTATACAGATCGATGGTGGACGCGCTTGGAGCCGCTGTGGAAGTGGTTCCCTCTCATCCACCTTTTGTAGTACTTGTACCTACTACAAATATTTTTAAAAACCAACTGGATGCCTATGTGAACGAGTCCACTAATCTTGTTGTAAAATATATCGATTGATCTCCCCACAGGGTTCTCATTACAGGGTGGTCCACAAAAAACTGACGACCCAACATTTTCTAAGTCCAAATTTTCTAGTTGGCACCTCTCAGAACCAGGAGAGGATAGAAGTCGAATATAATCAAACGGGAATATGTCTGTCATCTCCTGGTTCTGAGGGGTGCTAACTAGAAAAGTTGGACTTAAAAAATCGTGGGTCGTCAGTTTTTTTTGTGGACCACCCTGTATGTACCGTGTCATCTTACAAACACTTTTCACATTAAATGTGACCCTAATTCCTCCCTTTGATAACTTGTTGAATTTGCCCTGAAATGTACTCTATGATGTACCCTGGCATTGTGAATTTTTCTGGGTATTCCTGGTATTTTTTCTTTTTTTTTTTCCTCTCCTTTTTCTTATCTTTTTGTAACGGTTTTTTTTGTTACACTGGTTGCAACTTACCTAGTATGGTGCTCAGCCTGCCGGCAGACGTAATTATAACAGAGTTAAAGTTAATGTTAATGTAGTGTGCCCCGTTACTGAAAAGTTACCACCCCTCTCTCTCTGCGGTATCTATACACACTACGGGCTGTACTAAGCCAGCCAAAACTGTTCCTCGGCTTATTAAAGTGTAGAATTGTGGCTGAGAAGTGTTTGTTTATGGGTGGACGACATAAGTGACTTAATTGTTGATTCAAGTTGCGTTCTGTGTCGCGTGATATGACCATATGGCGGGGAATTGTGGCTGGGCGCGTCTCTTTGTTCCCCCAACAAGTGGTCCCGTTCATCCAGCCTTTAGGATATTGTCCTCAGCGGCTGACTAGGCACGCCTCACGTTACAGCTTATTTCTTTCTTTTATTTATTTAAATGTTGTTGACAATTTTTTTTAATGCTGCTGACAGTTTTGTTCGTTTTTCTTTTTGGAATTTTTCCCCCCCCCCCCCCCTTTCAAAAAGCTTTATCTCCGATCTTGATGCTAATGAGCTAAAAGCCTTTGAGTTATTTTCCGTCTCTCTCGACTTGTGCATTTCGTCTTTATTTTATTTTTTATTTCTTTTACTGCAACGAGACTAAGGAAGCTCCACCAAAGAGATTATTATTATTTTTTCTCCAAAGCTTACCCAGCGAATTTATTCCGAAGGACGAGAAGCTAGTGCAAGGGAAAGTGCCCCAGGCTTGGCATGCAATGGTAATCCTGAGAGAAAGAAAACGAAAACACTTTCCTTGGTAGTTGAGGTCACTGCCATCTTGTACTCTCTGTATTTTTGGGAAACATTTAAAGTCTATGCGACCCCTTGTCCCTAGCGCACTCTTTGACCTGGCGTGGGTGGCGCCAAACGACCACGCCCACCTGCTGGGGGTGGAACACTCTTGTGTAACCACAAAAAGTGGTGGGGGGGAATTAAGAGCAGAGGCTGAGGTATAGAGGGGGTTTTGGGGGAGGGTGGGATGGGGTAGGGGTTACAGATCAGGGATCAATAACTTGCGCGAAAGCGACAGCTGGTGTCTGTACCGCTAATTAAAGTTGGCCGAAAAGGAGGGGGGGGGTCGGGGTTTTGGAGCGGTTAGGAGCATTAGAGGATTTATTCTTCTTTGTGTTAATTTATAACGGGCGTTAATCGGGGTATTTGAATCGACAATAATTCCAAGCTCTCATTTTAATTCATGGTGGGTTTAGGCCAAGATGGACGATGCAAATAAATGGGTTTGGCTCATCACGCTTAAGAATTATAAGTAAGTATTTTATTGCACTCGTATACTCTTGTCGTTGACACTGGAAATTTAATTTATTTAAATCTAAGAACATGTCATTCCAACCAGACGCAACCTAATTTAGTTTCCTTTTTAAACTGAGACTGCTTGAGACTTTTGTCCATTTTTTTTTTTTTTGGCTTTCAGTTTCATGATTATAATCAAGAATTTATAGGGTTGGGGAAGAGAATTTGTGACTGAGATCCATACTGAAACGCCTTAGATATATTCGCATTAGTTCAGTCTTACTTTATAGAGGGCGCCACGTGTTTTATGTGAGAATTTCTACTCAGTTTTTAGCCTAATTAATTAAATAAATAAATTAAATTAATAAAACTAAACGAAACTAGCTTATATTTAATTATTATTTAGCCTAGCTTAGTTGTAATTTAGTTTACTTTAGATTTGGGCTGAAAAATGAGCAAAAATTACCCCTTTGAAAACTCGGACTGAACTAATGGGGAGGAATCTAATGTGTTCCAATAGGGCCTTTTTAGAGTTACAAATTCTCCTCCCAAACCCTATAAATTCTTGTTGTAACCAATACCTCGATTGATAACGGTTAAAATCGCTGGTAACACTACTGTAGGCAATCCATTAAATGATTTAAAGTTACATTCCTCCCGGTACTCGTATGCTCAGGTTTGCAACATTACTTCCGACGCGTCTAAATGTTGGAAAAGGCATTAATTTCCTATTTTTTTCACTTGTGAGAATAGGGATGGGGTCGGTTTCACTTTTTTGACTTCGGTTCCGGTTTCGGTTTTCATGGCCACAAAACCGCGGTTTCGGTTTCGATATCGGTTTTTGCCATCCTCCACCCCAACCAGATATTTCGAGTTTTTTTCTTGTAACAGTAGTTGTACTAGCTTCTATAACTTGCCCCTGCTTTCACTTCCAGCAGCGTCATAGACCAAGAACACGTTTTTAAAAAATTCAAAACAACAAATCAATCTTTGATTTTTCGAACACCGTACGAAATACCGACTCAAAATCCGAATCGGTTTCGGTGTCGGTTTTCAGTAAAAACCGAAAATTCGGTTTCGGTTTCGGTCACTGACCCATTCCTACGTGAGAAACGGTTTTGCTACATTCACTCTAACCTACGTAAATGTTGCAAAAGCTATTTCGGGCAGGATGCTTGAATATTGTTTGAAGGTATTGGCCTTTTAAATTACGGAACATTACGGACATTACGGAACATTACGGACTATTTTTTTCCACCGTATTATTGGGTTTTGTCCGTTGTTTTTATTGTATCATTCCTGCAGAAAATCCTTTAGCTCAGTACGGGTGTATAAAGGCCCTTCGTTTCTTTTAGGGTCTGGCGTTTTGGATGGTGGTTACCCGATTTGCCGAATCATTTTTTACCGAAAATGTTCCCCGTTTCGCCGAATTAAAATGTTCGCCACAAATGTATGTTACATTAGAAAAGTTACAGAATCATTCCTGCTTGAAAGGAATTTGCGATTAGGTTCTATTTCTGATTTTTTATGTAGTCGCAGCCAGCGAAGAATGCGATTTGGGAAAATAAATGATTCGACGAAACGAATATACATCTTGGCGACAGAACCCGACTTGTGAACGCTTGTTGTTTGTATGGATTGTTAAGTGGTTGCCGCCATTTTGTATCTTTTTTGACGAAACAATACAAGTTTATTTGCATGCAGGTTCCTGGGCCCTGTTACTAAAAAAACAAATGGTTAAAAAGCTTTTCAACACCCGATTTTTAACTTTCTCCATTTTGAGATAGCCATGACGAAGGTGATGGTGGCTCCCCCTTATCACCGGGATAACGCTACAGCTATACACACTGCAGAAAGTAGCCATTATTCAAATGAACCCCTCATAAATTACCCCACCCAATAACGATTTGTGCGTATTCATCAGTTCTCCTTTCTACCTTAGCTCCCTCCTCAGTTTCAAACTTTCTTATCCATCATTCTCAACATTGCCTTCCATGTCGCATTAGTCCACGACGTCCACTGGTTAACACTTCAGACGTACGAGTGATACGTCCAGCTAGTGTTTCTCTTTTCTTTCCACAACTTCTACATGTTTCACTTGCTTCTTTAGTTGGGTGAAGGGAGGAAGGTGCAGGGTGAGGTTTTAGAGTGATCCAAAGGTATCTCGGACACTGATCAGAAGCTGCCTTGTGGTCAGTCTTGACCTCCGAACCGAGTGGACGCCGTTTCGCAATCCCGACACAACCAATGTTCGGCTGCCGGAAACAGCTCGCTAGCCCAGTTCCCTTCATAACATTTTTTAAAACCAAAAAGCTTTCGTTCTCTTTTTTTTTTCAAACGTTGTCAGTCAGTTGGTCAGTTGGTGGTGCATTTTGGGAAGGCGTGTGGATGCCCTTCTCTCAGCCCGGATGGTGGTGGTGGTGGATGGAGGGGGTGGGGTAAATTGGACGATTTATTTTAGCTATGGGTTCATGGGAAGCGTTATCTTTTTCACTTTTGAGGCTTCTAAATACTGGTTTTAAAACTTAACAAGAGTATTCTACAATTTTTCCCCCTCCGTGTTTGGTTAGGGACCGGTCATTAATTATCTCCGGGGGGGGGGGGGGCGTGACTGTGGGCATACAAGCACAGTGCGTTCATCATACTTGTTGTATGAATATGAAACTCGTCACAAGATGGGTGTAAGGAACATCGGCGTTGCTTTATTGAACATTTTTAACAGTTCCTTAACACAGTTCTTTCGATACTAAACGCTCAGAGGAAAGTAAATAGCCATACTCAGGGATTTGTTAACTTTTACTGATTTGGGCGGAGAGGCGACGAGAATGTAGACACACACATGCGCTAACGTTTCGTCCGCCCAGGTTCAACGACACGTGCTATCCTGTCCAGATAACACCAGCACCGAGTTGAAATGTTGTGAACGATCGAGGAAAAATAAAGATGTGACAGGAAATGCCGAAACTCGTCAAAAGGGGAGATTGAGGCCTTGATAACATAAAAGTTGCCGATCTAGTTAAAAAATAGATGTGAGAACACCTTGATCCAGCGCCAAAGGCTAATTAAGAAACATTATAGATCAACTGGTGATGGTCCTTTTACTACACCGGGGTTCGGAAAATACAAACGATGAAGCTCTGTTGGTGTCCGAACGTGTCAGTGCTTTCGACAATACGAAACAATGAGTTCCTAATGACAAAGGCGTAACCAGATTGTCGATGAAAAGGTGTTCAAGTTCTGAGTGGTATAAAAGTTCGTCCA
The DNA here is from genome assembly GCA_023313725.1 of Lithobius niger. NCBI lineage: Eukaryota > Metazoa > Arthropoda > Chilopoda > Lithobiomorpha > Lithobiidae > Lithobius > Lithobius niger. The sequence continues at coordinate 163,004 of JAHWFP010204561.1, read as the reverse complement.
GTCCAAGGACGGTTTTTGCCGGTATTTAGGGACCGATCATTATTTACGAGGGGGGGGGGGGAGGATTGGGAGGGGGTCGTGGTTATTTCTTGACGCTTTCGAGGGAGGTCACAAATAAAACACTGACCAAACTGGAGTAAAAAGTTATTTTTTAACCTAAACAATGACACTTTCAGCAGTCAACATTGTCTAAAAATGCCATTGCATCTGGTGGGCAAGCCCCTCAGACACCCCTTCCCCCCCCTTCCCTCACCACGTAAGTTTTTATAAGATTTAGGTGATGTTTTGAGTATCCTCTGGTGTTCCTCCGGTGAATAGTTCATTAAAACCACTTTCTAAAAATGTTTTTCCACCTTGGGGTATTTTTCATGTTGCACATGTTGATGTTGTGAAGGACATGGACAATTGGACATGATTACTCGAACTGCCTTCGAAGTGCTAATATGCGTCCCTTGCATCAAAAGTTAATTCCACTGTCATGAATCATGAATCCCGGTCCAAAGCGGTGGTTTTAGAGAACACTTCTTATATTTTCAAGAACAGTCATGGCCAGTTTTCCACACAAGTAGGAGCTTGTCGATGCTTTTTTATTTAATTATGGGGCATAGTGCCCTAATGGTTAGCATGACCATTTACATGTCCAAGATGTCCATGGTTCGATCTTAACCTCTGTCAACCCTGGCATTTTTTAGAGGAGAAGGGTCCTGTGATGCCTCGTGCTCATGCAGATTGCTGCATGTAAAAGATCCTAGGAATCTACGATTGGAAGTAACTAGAGTCCTTCTCTTCTCGCACAATGGCTTCAGCTGGGAGCGCGTCAAAACTACAACTACAGCCATTAAAAAAAAATTATTGTAGAGGAAATCGTCTATACTTAACCTGATGTAAGGTTTGGCCGTATCGTTCCATTCGAACACCTAATATAAGCTAATTATCAGCTTACCACGTTCGACAAGCAAGACTTTTTGGGAAACATTTGCCAGCCTTCGAACACCATAAGAAGCAACAACTTCCCACGTGGACTGACGTTCCATTCTTTGCAACTTGTAACTTGGCTTTTGGCGGGAAGCTTGCTATAAAATGGAAAGAACGTTTTACCGCCAGAGACACTCGCAAAAGGTAGCTAGCTACAAGCGGCAGAGATGCTCTTTGTCGTCTTGAAGGACAAATTCAAGTTGATCGATGTCACGTTGTAAATAATTCTTGTTGTAAAATTTGCTGAAGGAGACGAAGTAAATTGGATCATTTTGTTTGCAAGCGTGAGTCGACCCATTGAATTTATAATGGTGGCAGTGGTGGGATCTGAAGCCTTTTTTCTCAGGGTGGGAGGAACAGGTGGTCACCGAAAATTTGGAGGTCACGTTTTTAATTTCCCTCCCCCGGACATAAATAATGACGTGTCCCTTACTGCAATGATCCTTTGCCGTTAGTAGTTGCAAAAACTTACACAAGGATCTAATAACGACAAAACGGAAAGCCGAATGATCTCTATTAGTACGGCAATGAGTTTGCATGCGTATTTATTAAAAAGGCTAGTCTATAAACGCGTTAAATTTGTTAAATCGAGATTTTATTGGTTTTTTTTTTCATTGTTTGTAACAATGCTCGAAAAAAAAAAACAATGCAAGGTAGCCGGTATGATTCGGTGTCTAGATAGTGGATGGAGTGCGAAGGGACAGAAAAAAATATACGCAAAAAAACAAACATTCCATAGAAGAAGGAAAAAATGACCTCCGGGGTCAGTCCCATTCGTGTTGTTTTACTGCTGGCTGTCACAACAATGAATGTTGTCGTTTCATCAGTCCTCCTGCTGAACAAACAACTAGCGAGAAAGGCAGAAATTCAACAACACGTATTTGCGAATGTCGGTTTCTGTTCCGTGCACTGTGTATACTGCACCTGTTTCGCCAAATCCCATTCCTCCAACTTTTAAGTCAGTGCTTTTAATTTTCGTTGAAAGGGGAATTCCCGTATCATATAACATATAGCATATAACATATAACATCAGCGACCGCAACTAAATAGACATTCCTTCTAAGTAAGAATGCTTCTTTAAAGGGCAATTACATCCATTTTGACATGCATGTTTGACTTTTGGATCACTTACACAATAATTAAACACAAGAATTGTCGTAAGAATACGTTACTTACGTCTGATATAACAATTTAATTACTGCATCACCAAAACACGACACGGAGGTCGCCATTGTTTTGCTGGAACACGCAGAAATTAATGCCGACAGACGGATCTCTTCGATTTCGACTCGCAGCCGATTGAGATAGCTGTATTGAATGTGAGAAGATCAAGCGTCTAACGGCCTTAGCTGGCCACTACACTGCCGGCCTGCTAAGGCCGTCAGATGCTTGAGCTCCTCACAGGCAATACAGCTATCTCAATCGGCTGCAAGTCGAAATCGAAAAGTGACATCTGTCGGCATTAATTTCTGAGCGTTCCAGCAAAACAATGGCGATCTCCGTGTCGTGTTTTGGTGATGCAGTAATTCAATTGTTATATTCGACGTAAGTAACGTATTCTTACCGCAATTCTTGTGTTTAGTTATTGTACAAGTGATCCAACAGTCAAACATGCATGTCAAAATGGATGTAATTGCCCTTTAACGTCTGTATTCTGTAACGTTACATTTCGACGAACGAATGTTTACATTCGGCGAAACGGGATTTGTGAATTCCCCTTCACCGAATTTATAAAAAGAAAAATAAGCAGGGCTGGTAACCAACCCCCGGAATATTCTCAACCGTTTATGTTTGTCCCGTCGGGACAAAACTTTGCAAATTGTCACGAAATAGCTTTTGCAACATTTATATAGGTTAGAGTGAATGTAGTAAAGCCGCTGCTCATTAGGGGAACAATAGAAAAATGATAGCTTTTGCAACATTTGCCCACGTCTGACGTAATGTTGCGAAACTGAGCCATACAGGAAAGGCAACCAGGAGGAGTGTACCTTTGACGCTTGCCACAGCCATAGCACCAGAAGGCAAGGACAATATTACTAGGTAATTCCAATAGAAAATTCTTAAGATCTTTTACATACCACAGTCGACATGATGCACGAGGCATCTTTACAAAGCTGTCCTCTTCTCGAAAATGCCATAGGTGGCTGACGTCAGACTCAATCAAGGACCTCTTGCAGCCGCGCTAACCATTAAGCTACCTTGCCGCATTGTTCCATCTTTTGTGGTTTTTTTTTTCAATTCTTCTTATTGGAAGGAGCTCATTGTCGTCTTTAGTTGCTCTTAACTTTTGGTTTTTAGCGTGGAATTTGGCTTAAGCTACTTTACGGTGCTATCCATTCTCGTTACCCATCATTTGACTTCCTGGGCTTGTCTAAATCTTTACTATTGTCACATGGGCGCACTGTTAATGTGGCGGGCACACGACTGCAGAAATACTCAAGCAGCCAAATATGCAAAAAATGTTGCTCAACTTAAAGGCAGATAGCTACGACTTTTAACTATCACTAGCCTACCTAACTTTTACCCTTTACCTCGTTTTGGGCCCCCGGAAGTCCTTAAAAATATAAAAACTTCGTTTATGATAAGGCTAGACAAGATCACAAACTTTCCTGGCTCTTATCACTGTTGCGATGCTTGAGGAGGATCGTCGGTTCGATTCTCCGGGCTTGCGTGCAAATCCCAGGTCGTGGACGTTCGCAGCTGTTGTCGAATTTCAATTCCCGAAGACTGGTCCTCACGATGCGTTCTTGCCTCGTTCGAAACTCTAGGGTGGCTCTCTTTTGGTGCAGAGTTGCCGGGTTCGAATCCCCAGGACGGGCACACGACCGCAGAAAGACTCAGGGGGCTAAGTATGGTTCAATAGGTTGCTCCCAATCAATCTGTTGTCCACTATGTTGAGTGAGCGGGTCGGACACGTACAATGCTTCGAGGCCGAGCATTTTTTGGTAGATGCCGTGTTTGGCTCTTCTATTTTCCCTACGAAACGTCTAGTTACTCGTTGTTATAGGGCTTAGCTTATAGGGCTTAGTTATAGGGCTTAGCTTCACCACCTAAGTGGTGTTCTATTCCCCTAACCTGAGCGTGTGCCTCCACACACTCCAGGTACGAGTTTTCGTCTGTAGTCACTCAAGCTCTCTTACATAGCAGCTCGGCCGACTACCGTCAGACTCACACCTGGTTGTGCAATAGTGGTGTAACACTGGGGGAGTAAGCCCCCTGAGCTTGCCTGCACTGTGCGGGGAGGGGGTCCTAGTGAGCCCCAACCCAGTAGCGGGTCACGGCTCGTTGGCCGTCGTTTAACCCCGCTACATTAACATAACACAACAACGTCGCCCAGCATGGCAAACAAAAGTCTGTTACCTTTAAGCTTTCAACAGATGCTGCCTTCACGACGTGTTCCGGAAGGCAGTTCCAAGGAAGCTCTAAACCAGATGGAGGACTTTTCCACAGTTGGTTCTAACCCTTGGTTTCAATAAGGTGTAGCAATGACCTCTCGTTTTATGTATTTCGTTCACGGTCAAAAGAGTGACGCAAGTCGTTATTAAAAGGTTTAGACAGAATAAGCCTGTCTCACGGACTCTTCGCTCTGTCAGAGGTAAGCTGAATTTTGTTGCAGCCTTTGCTCGTAAGGCAAGTGAGGGATGCCACCAAGAAATTTCGTTGCTCGTCTTTGCAATTTCTCTACGCAAGCAATGTGTTTCTGGTATCCTGGTGACCAAATTTGGGTCATTCATTGCATTCATTGACTTGATTAACCGATTAGGAGCGTAACTGCTGTTGGTTTTCTGTCCCCATACCTACAAAGCTACAATGAGTCAAAATATCTATATATATAATTACACAAGATCCGCAACGCGGTCATCTGCAGCGCAGCAGCAAGCAGGACATACGATGCCATCTACCGACGGAACGGCAAATTATAAGAGTAGCAGCCAAGGCTCGCTGAGATAGTAGCTGGGCCCGGAACGCAACGGCCAGCAGCGCGAACATACGATGCCATCTACCCACCGAACGGCAAATTAAATGAGGGTGGGGGGGGGGGGGGAGGGGGGAGCGAGACGACGCGGAATGAGCAAGCGAAGCGAGTGACTCCGCTAGTATAACTCTAAAAGAGAGACTACTAAAAAAATGCAGAAACATCAAAGAAGCTACTCAAGTGCCCTGACTGGATGTAAATTCTATCACTGCTTTCACTGACGTGACGAATTATCTTTAACGAAGGTTACTTGCGCGGAGGCCAGCGGTTTGTCGATACCTTTGATTATTATTTGCACAGAGCGTATTGTCTTGTCGATGCTTACTATTATTTGCACAGAGGGTATAGGCTTGTCGATGTGTCAATGTGCGAGTACATCTGTAGTCAAATGGCCGATGTGTTTCATCTTGGGTTGCCATTGTTGTCAAGCCATAGGCTCTGTGCAATAATAGTTAAAGACATCGACAAGCCAATAGGCTCTGTAAATAACAGATGCCTTCAAGCCATTAGATGGTGTGAAAATAATAATTAAAGGCACTGACAAGCCAATAGGGTCTGTGTAAATAACAGATGCCTTCAAGCCATATAGGCGCTGTGCAAATAATACTTAAAGGCGATCATGATATTAGATTACGTACCCTCTGCACCCGAAAAATAATGTAGCATTACATTATTGCTGTCCAACATTCTTGTCCTGCAAAATACTTCTTTACAAACTGACCAGTCATTGAATGAGAGACAAACGCAATGGTATTGTGTAACTGTAACGTTATCAATCAGATGTTACGGACTCCTCTTCTCTCTTTCAGAGATGCTGGCTGACACGATGACACTGCGTAAGCTACTAGACGTAGATTTTTATAAGACGGTTGTTTTGTAACCATTCCCAACTTCAAACTGAACTTAACCTGCACGTAGGCCTGCAAACATATAACTCAAGTGAGATTAAAGGCACACCAGGCCTACCTTATAACAGCCACGTGCACGCACGCGTGTTACTCTTCTACCGTTTCACGAGACTCGGCGTATAGGAATACAAGGCCAACTGAGGATCGCAGCTACTATCCCAGTTGGGTTTGGGAATAGTATACGAAAGAGCAACGAGTTAAAAATTGTGTCGTCACAAACCGGAATGATTTTCGTATTTTAACATCACACTTTTTAAATTTTTTAGGCTAGTATCTTATAATTTTTCTTAGGCTGTCAATAGGCATAAATAATTTTAATTTTTATCGCATTAGTCATTTAGATTTTTGATCTCGTAGCAATTATTAGCAAACGATTAATGCTCACACAGAGATGAAAGGTCATAGTTATTGTAAGCGCGCAAAGGTTCATATAATCGCAGGATGCAGTAAATATAGTTCCCAATATTCAACAGAAAATCTCCTAGGCGCCACATTGTAAAACCAATTTTTAGCAAGGGATTGTCTAACGGTAAGCAAATAGACCTTTGGGGCCGTACTTGATGTGGAGGATCGAGAAAAATGGCGGTGGGAGGAATGTACCTTTAACCTCAATTACTGTTTGTATTTTGGTTGTTCGCAACAATGGAAGTGTGGACATTGGCAGTTCTGTCTCGACGACACTAACGAGCCGTAAAGAAAGCCTAGCGTTCTTAAATTTTAAAGGGTGTTAAAATTAATTATCGCTCCTATGTTATTAGATAATGGGACAGGAACGTATAACTCGAAACCATCACGCACTTATATGCGCTTCTTCGGGCGTAAAGGAACAGCACAGAATTTCAAAGGAGAAGAAGGAACTTGGGATTTATGGTGGCTAACCATCTTCCTGGTTGAAAGCCATGTAACAAGCGAAGATCCAATGTCATTAAAGGAAAACGGGAGAATAACCTACATTCTGTACGACGATCTTTTATCGATGGAGTTTATGTTAAGGAGAGGGGGGGGGGGGAGGGGAGGGGGTGCTAAAGAACAAGCGAGCTTCCAGCGGAAGAGCAGTAAAGATCTTGGTGAAAAAAAATTTGTGTCCACTCGAGGTCTTTGAACCTGTCAATTCCAACACCCGCCTCGTAACTAATCAGTTGACAATAAGATGAACTGACAGCCGGATGAGTGCCTGAGGTTAGGGAACGTGCAACAGCAGCTATCACTAACTTGGAAAAGAATACTGACTCCCTCTCTCCCCCTCCCTCCATCCATCCATCCATCCACATTCTCTCTCTCTATCCCCCATCTAAATGTCAGTGCTCTGTTTTAGTTAAAAGTTCCATGGACGCCAAAAATTTTCATATTTCGTGAAATATTGATGGCTAAAGCATCTTTCGACCTAATACACGAATAGCGATAAACGTCATTGTAGAACTCGCCGAATCGTAAATTACACGAATTTCAAAAAAAAAGGTTCGCTCACTTTCACAACATCGGGACTGACCTAATCTCGCAAACTTTCGTCGGCACACTGTCGTCTTCTTCAGGCCTCTTGGTTTGCCGAACTTATTGCTACATTTTTTGCTCCAAGGACATATCGTGGATTCGAATTATGTCATTGGAGCAAAAAATGTAAGAAGTTCGTAAAACTAAGAAGCATGAAGAAGCGGAAGTGTGTCGTCGAAAATTTGCGAGATTATGTCTGTCTCGATGTTGTGAAAGTGAGCGAACTTTTTTGAAATTCGTGTAAAGTGCGTGAATAATATTTAATGATTCTTACAAGGTTCAATTTGTCGCGCTTGAATTTGTTAAGAAAATATTAAAGGTATTGATTTCCTTAAATTATTAAAGGCGCATGCATCACTGTTGGCTTTCCTGTATGACTCAGTTTTGCGACATTAGTTCAAACGTATGTAAATGTTACGTAGTCATTTTCTTGTTTTTTCTTTCATGAGAGATAATTTTGCGACATTAACTCTAACCTGTGTAAACGTTGCAAACGCTATTCTCAACGGGTTGCACGACATATCGGAAGGATATATGTGCCTTTAACTTGAAAGTTCTTGAATTTACGTTTTTGGATAATTTAAAATGATGCCCTAGCTTTACTTAAGAGTAAGAGAAAGACAAAACTTGTTTGTTTTAAATAACTTGGACGTTTGTCGCAAAATGTTGTTGAGATAACCTTTTTAATTTTGTTGTACCGTGCTCTTTTAATCGGTTGTATACTATAGGTTATTTAAAACGAAACTATAAAAAAAAGCTGCGGAAAAAAAAACCCGATGAGAAAATAGCTGCAGGAAAAAAGCCGAAGGAAAAAGCTTTTCCTGGTGAAACTCTGTACAACCATCAACATCGCACACACAAAAAAAAACACCCAACAGCATTTTTTTTCCTCCAGCATTTTCCTGTGCACGATTGAAACATGAACATTTTAGTGTTTGGGAGATGTTGTTGGCTCTTCCCCAGTAAAACTAAACACTGTTTAAAACTAAGCCGCCGCCTTTGAGCAAGTTCGTTGAGTAATAAGTGTGTAGAAAAACTATATTGGTCTTTGGAAAAGTTCTTGAAAATTATATTTGTTTTGGAAACCGTTCTTGAAAGTTCTTGATTTTTTCTTAAGTGTAATATTTTTTTCCCCTACCGAGTGGGGCAGAGAGATTCACGGATTTGTTGGGCCCTCGTAAAGGAGGAGGAGGGGGGGGGTCATACACTTTTTAGGGGGGGGGGGGGAAGGGCACAAAAATACTGACCAAACTGGAGGAAAAAAAGAGCAAGTTTTGAACTTTAAAAAAGACACTTTAACAGCACTCAAACTTTCTAAAAACCCCGTAGCAAGCCCCGCCAACCCCCCCTCCCCCCATCAGGTAAGTTTTTTATCACATTTCGACGTTATTTTTACTAACGTCTGGTGAAACTGCTTTCTAAAAAGGTTTTTACACCGTGGGGTATTTTTCATGTGAAGGGCCAATATGTGCGTGAGGGAACAATATGTGAGGGGATGCTGATGCAAACTGCCTTAGTGGTGCCAATATGCATTCCTTTCATCAAAAGGACACGTACTTTACATTTAAAGGACTCTATTTTTGAATGTTTTCAAGAAGGTACGTTAAGACATGCCTCGTTTTCCATGCAATTGGGAACCTGCCGATGCGAAATGCAATTTTTTTTAAATTAGTCCAAAAGTAACCATCTACATTTAACCTGAATATGCATAAGAAAGGCTTACCTTTTGTGGTGGGAGGGGGGGGGATGTTTTGGACATTGACTAGGGACAGTCGTTTATTTCAGGGTCTTGGGGAGGGGGGAGCGGGGTCACAAAGATTTGGGGGTCACATTTTGAGTTTCTACGTCCCCCCCCCCCCCACCCTCTTTCCCAGACATAAATAATGCTCGGTCCCTAAATGCTTAAAACTGGGTTTTAGAGTTAAAAAGCTTTAAAAAATCTCGTAAAACAAGAACTAATTTGTGAAAATAAAGTAACCTTTAATTATTATTATTATTTTTCGATATGAACGAGCTATTTACTGTGAGGAGGAGAGAGAGAGGAGGTAATTGTTGCCTTAGGCAGCTGTGCTATGCTGCACCCGTCTTAAGTTCAGAATCGAGGACGACGGATGCTAGAATGGTTTCATGTTTCGTAATTATAGCGTCCCTCCGTGTTACGTGAGCATGATGTTCCCTCGCGCACGGGCAAATTTCTTAAAGCTCTACAGTAGACGGGTGACTTTTCTGTGGTCAGTTCCTACGATTGTGATACATTTCTGTTCTCCAGAAAAGTGCACGTGACTTAATTAGTACAGCATAAAGAGCAAGGAGCCTGAATGATTCTATGTTGGTAGTTTGACGAACTCATTAATTCGCTAAACCATGTGCAGTAGCTGTTTACCGTGACGTCACCATGAGTTAGCCAATGACGAACGAGAAGAACGACTGTTTGGCCGTCTGATTGGACTAGCCCAGTCACGTGATATGCACGTCACAGCAAACAGTCATGGCGTGTAGTATAGTACGTTTTAAGGGCGCGTTTCCACGACTCCTCGCCGTTGCACTCTAGCAACTAGAAGCTGAAAACCATCTGAAATTCCAACACTGAGCGGTTTTAGTTCTGCCGACTCGCAACGAAAACAAGTCAACAATGTGAGGTCAGAATCGATTGGGAAAATTGCTACTCGGAAGGAAGTTTTTAGCATATTTCCACGAATTGCATGACTGCAATTCAGGCAACATTTCCACGGCAACGCCATCTTTGTCATCGTGATTAAGGGCGTGTTTACGCAGCGAATCGCCTTTGCATTCTCGCAGCTGGAATTCAATCGCGACTGCTAAGCTTTCGTTGCCATGGTGACAACGCTTCCTGAATTAGCTAAATTCGACACGGTTTGAGCAAATGCTTGCTGTCCTATAATTCATGACAGTAAGATAAAGAATTCGTCCTGACGAAACAATTTTCCAATCGCTTCTAAACCTAATTATTGTCTCATTTTTTTGCGAGCTGGCAGAGCTAAAACCGCCGCCATGTTGAAATTTCTGATAATTTCCGGCATCCAGCTGCGAAAATGCAAATGCGAGGTGCGTAAACACGCCGTAGGCCTAGCCGAAAATTTGCCATAGTCTAAGTTCCATTCAGCCTAGATTATTTGTTGAGTAAGCGATATTATACGGTATATTTCTTATTAGTTTTTTTAAAACTAAAAAAAAAAAAAAAGGAAATGTATTTTGTAGTACAAAATTGGGCGAGTTGGGCACTGTTAACAACTGAGTCCACCAGCAGTTACACACACCGTTTGTAATGGTATCTTTTCTAGCACCATCTTGGTAGCACCATGATAGCCTTTGGTGTAGGGGAGGGAGGTGGGCAGGGGAAGCTAAAGGAGAAGAACTAGTTTGTGAGGTCGATCAGTCATGTGTGCTTCAGCTTAATGACACAGGTACTATCTGAACGATTTTTCATGAGCCTTGGGTAGTGTGGTGGGTAGGAGGGGGTGGGGCATTGGACAAGGAATAACTTTCTAAACTCCGTCAAGGTCATAGCATCGTTAATTTTTCGAATATGCGTCACACACTTATCATAAATTCGAAACTTCCTTGTAAGAAATAGTAATGCAGCACCAGTGCAAAAGCTCGAACAAAAATCGGATCTGAAATGGTTAGGTACTAGACCTAGTACACCACGTTACAGGAAAAATGGTCGTTTGTGACCCACGAATGATGAGTGATGCTTCCCTGCATGTCTTTGTCTCGAGTGATGAGCAAGCAAGCATTCAGGGATTGCAATATTGCAGTTGTACGAGGGATGCACTAGGAGTGGCACGATACAAAAATTGTTTATGCCGATAATGTTTTAAAAATTACCTCGGGTATCAATAATATCTCAATAAAACAAATTTTGAGGCTGAATAACCACAATTTTATTAATAAAAAATAATTCCTTGGTTGACGCCAACAATAGGCTGCTTGGCCTCCATAATTAATAAGAGTAACGTAAAATAGGTACATCCACAATAAGAGGACTGGTCACCATGACTCCAGCCGATGCTACGAGCATCAACAACATGAACAGGACAGACAACCCGAACAATTTGATATCTTTGTACTACTTGGCAATTTGCTAGATAATTCGATGCATCAGAAAAACGACGATCATCGACAGACATTTTTATTGCTGTATTATCGAATTATTGACAATCGTGCCACCCCTAGAAGAGTGAACGAAAAATGGTATGGTAACTACATCCGATGCAGTTCCCATACCTGGTCCCATTTTCGTTCAAGTTTGAGTATTGGTAATGCTTTATTTTCCCTTACAGGTTTCCTGTTAATTTTCGTTATGTGTGATGCACATTTCAGAATTAGCATCGGAATGACCTTGATAGACTAAAGTCTTGAAAGACTAATGCCCTCGGTAGACTATCAAGGTCATAGAATTGAGAGACTATGACCTTGAAAGTGGAATGGGATGACCTTGCTAGACTATCAAGGCCAGAGAATTGATAGACTACGACCTTGACAGTGGAATGGAATGTTCTTGGTAGTCTTCGGACATAGAATGTAGAATAGACTATGACCTTGACAGTGGAATGGAATGACCTTGGTAGACTATCAAGGACGTAGAATCGATAGATGATGACTTTGACAGTGGAATGGAATGACCTCGTAACACTATCAAGGCCATAGAATTGATAGATTATCACCTTGACAAGTGGAATGACCTTGGTAGATCATCAACGCCATAGAATTGATAAACTGTAAACTTAATAGTGGAATGGAATGACCATGATAAGGTCATTCATTTCTTGTTAGTCAATGACCCTTTCTTCTCAACCAAGTCTCACGACAAATGGTTCAATACTACTTAACCGTCAAGCTGGATCACAAGTTACTTAACACAATTTCCATTCCACTTGATTTTACATAGCATGTTTCTGTTTTCAAGTGCTTGTTGTGTTTGTCAGGAGGATGAATCTAAAGGCGCTACTTCCACAGTGGTTGTCTTTTGTTGCTCAGTTTTACATTAGATTACTCGTGTGACAATATTGCAAACCCATTCTGTTTCCTGTTTTTTCCCCCTCACGGGAAGCTGTTGTTCTGCATTCACTAAAACTTATTGAAATGTTGCAAGTTATTTATGCATGGGATATTCGAAAATGGTGAGAGGGTATTCCGTTCAACAATACGTAAGGTGCTTGATGTGTTGAGGGTTTTTGTGTAAGGCTAAAGTGTTACAAAGGAGGATTGCTCCTCCCAAACAACGTGTATTGCATCATTCCAAAAGTGTATGGTGAAGTATATCTTTCTTCTTTGAAGTCATGAATTTCAATGAATTTCTTCGGGAACAAATCGGAACAAAATTGCAAAAAACTATCGTGTCAAAACTGCGACGGAATGTAGTAAACACTAAATTCCCCATTTGGCCTTCTCAACAATAAACGAACACAAGACATAATAAAACAAGACAGTTGACGGTAATGATGATGGGGTACATGAAGATCTTCGGTTTTGATTGTAAGGAGAACAGACTTAATTTGTCCATTGCTTTGCTGTTAATATGCCTGGTTTTCAAAGTGAATGTTGAACTCTGTTTACAGACATCTGCATTATTAAAACCGTGTGTGAGCGAGGGCAATGCCGCCCGAGAAATTCCTTACGAGTGCTCTTCTGTAATCAAAGTAGCCAACTGGAAGTAATGGAAGTCTTTAAAGAGTTGCACGTTCACCAACAGAAAACCGTACGATTCTATGATGGTGTCATATTTTGTTGTCCATTGTATCGTTAACCTTTACAGCTCGCTTCCTGCGCCCAAAGTTGTACCAGACTTTTCAGGTTAATTACGTAATCCCGGCTCATGTTTGGTTCTTTGAAAAGTATTTGTTGGGTTATTTCTTCGTTTGCTGCATGATTTAACAGTGTATTGGATGGCATGGCAGTGGAATTTTCAGGATTTTCGTTGGTGAGACCCGTATTTTTTACTGAAGGAAATTCTTGAAGTATTTTCTAGATTGTTAGTGCCTGTCGCAACTAGATTCTTTTCATTTGCTGTGAAACCATTGCTCGAGATGAACGTAGTTCTAACAAGGCCACCTCAAGACTTCGTTGGATGTCGAAGTGGCTGTTAAAATACAAACCGAAACTTCTGCCATCAAAGAAAAGGGACTTCGATGTGGAAATGTGTAAAACATAAAAAATTAGTTCATTATGATCTCCGAAAAGTACCATCACTGAATGGCTTTCCATGGGTTTCCAAAATGTTAAATAGATAAAATGGCCGTCAATGTAAACTCGCAGGAAGGTAAAGTCGCTTTGTTTGTTTTACTGAATAATAGTCAGGCATATCTCTTGCTCCGTTGGCATCGTCTCACTTTGCTGATGGAAATTTGTTGTAACAACTATTGGCCTGCAGCCACCGCCTATGAGAGGCAGGAATGTACGTAAATCCCTAAATTTAGGGACTATTCAGTATTTAGGGACGAATGTGGTAAGCAGTTTAGTGACAATTTGTTCTTCCCCAACTGCATTACAAACTTTTATGTCCGTAGTTACGGATGAAAATGAACAAAAACCATCAAGAAGCTACGCTCTGACATGTCACCAAGCTGGTCTTCAGGGTTCCTTGAAGCCACGTTTCTGGTTTGTTTTCATGTTTTTTTTTTTTTTTTTAATTAAAAGCACAAGACAAAGAGACGAGTTGTGAATTTCGCGTCATCTACCAATGCAGAAAAACCTAGCAGATGACAGGACCATAGCTAGGATTTTTCTACATACCCCTGCACAACAATTTAAAAACTTTGTCCCCTCCCTGTTCTTTCTGAAACACAAAATATTCCAAGAAGACCATGACTTCTGCAGTTATGGCGTCACACTTGTGACTTACAATTTCGTCTACAATTGGGTGCTTCTTGGCTTTTGCTTGCACCGTCGGGTTCTCTATTCTATTCTATTCTTATATTTGTTTATTAAATCTAATCCCGAAAGGCGTTCCTCTGGCATGGAAGCATCCATAGCAGAAACGATGCTTTTTTGACCACACACAAACTATAGGCTGTCTCTTGCGGGGCTGAAAGGTCCAACAGCAGAGCAATGCGAACGGCTAGGCTGTTTCCTACCTTGTTTGAGCAACTTGCCCGGAGGCCATTATCGCGTCTTCGTCACTTCATTGATCATCCGTTCCGATTACCAAAAGCTAAGCCTAATCGTCGCGTTATCCTCTTGTTTTTGGTGAAAATCCGTCCGTTATCTTGTCCTTGGTTCGTGTTTGGCGAAATAGTTCGTTTCTGCTTGGAATGAAAACAAACGGAGGGAGGTGAACGCCCGCTTTGGTGTCGGTCGGAGTGACCTTGGGCCCGCAGCTCGATATTAAAGAAGGAGGTACCATTCGGGCCCGAGTCAACGCTCCTTCCTTTGCCGAATTAAGGCACCTGCAACGAGGAAGCCATCTTGTTTCCCCATCGATCTAAGGTAGGCGGTGATCGATCAAGTAAGGCATCTCACCTTCCCACTTCCCCAACCCCCTCTCTTTACCCCTGTTTCGCGTGACCTCTTCGGGTCAGAGGACAAACAGGTGAATCGTCCTCCCACGCTCCACAGGAACGAACACCCCTAATTTATGCCGACCAAGCTTTGTTTATGAGGCTGTGTGGGGGTAGAAGAGCTTTGGCGCCAGACCTACCTTCCAGCCCTCACAAGAAGACCACGGCAAAACATGATATTGTTCATCTCGTGAAATGCTTGCAGAAAAACTTTACTAATTGAAAAAGCAAGAGAAGATGTCACTCAACTCTATCGTGGAAGTTGAGTGACAGTTCAGGCACGTTTAGTTCAACAGTTTTGTTTTTACACATTTTTTGCACCGAAAAAAAAAACTACCTTAAAAAGGTGCAAGCTGGTGTTATCGGATGTTTCGGGGCTGTGAATTTATTTTACTCCAGTACTTTATTTAAACCAAGAAGAAACAAGATGAACAAGAAGACTAAACAGGAATTTGATCATTTTACGCATTTCAAAAATAATTTTCAGAAACAAAAAAAAACTTCTATTCATGAAACTTCGATGTGAACAAAACAATAATTGAGCATATCTGAATTTAATGCGATGTATGTCGTGTCTGTGACAATCGTAACTATTCACGTAACCAGTAATTTATTATTTATTTTGCTTTCGTGCATTGTCTTTAATGTAGAATTATGAGTTGAAACATAACTTCCGAGCTCTGGGACTGGGACTCGTATGATTTTAGAACTTAGGCATCTTTTTTATAAAACCGGAACTGATTATTCCAATGTGTAATAATTATTGCAACGATAGATGCAGACTTTTAGTTCTAAATTCATATGAGCCCCAGTCCCAGAACTCGGAAGTTATGTTTCAACTCATAATTCTACATTAAAGACACTGCACGAAAGCGAAATAAATGATAAATTACTGGTTTCGTGAATAGTTACGATTGTCACAGACACGACATATGTTTCCAATTTTTTTTTAACCAAAGATTCTACTGGATCCAACTTAGGTAACCCACCACGCGGTAAAAAATGCTACAATTTTCCAAGACAATTTTGGTTTGCTTATCGCAAAACGAGCACCATTATCGACTTAAACTAAAAAGACCACACCTTCTTACCCAGTAATTATACATAAATCAAAACTTTACTCATAGCTGAATGGTCACCGACGAACAAATCACAGTTCTATACGTTATTTCTCACTTAGAGGAATTGGTTTACTTTCATTCTCGTTATGCCTATAAGGGGAATAACGTCATTTTCATCAACGGACTTTAACAGAAACACGAAGCTGCTTCCGTTAGGATTAGGAGCTTCTACGTTGACCTCCGTTAATTAGCGGCATAAAAATGAAATTTAGGCCTACTTAATACGAAATACCAATGCTGACACAAACGAAATTAGAGGTAGGATGACGGAACGCGATGGAGGCCATACT
This sequence comes from Lithobius niger, assembly GCA_023313725.1. Taxonomy (NCBI): domain Eukaryota; kingdom Metazoa; phylum Arthropoda; class Chilopoda; order Lithobiomorpha; family Lithobiidae; genus Lithobius; species Lithobius niger. The sequence continues at coordinate 146,723 of JAHWFP010204561.1, read as the reverse complement.
ACTATGCCAAATAGATAACATCGTAAATTGAAAGTCGAAATCATAAACCGTAAATCGAAATTACTGCGAGGAATCGTTTTGCGGAAAGAAACAATAATTCTCAACCGAATGCCACTCTTGCATTTATGAAATTGATCAACTCGTTTCCAGCAAGTTTCCTCCTTCGGTCTCCGGAAATTAAATCTGGAAAGGAGTTTCACAAAAATTCTCACACCGATTGTCATTCTTGCTTTTATGAAATCAATTATTTTTGCGTATTAACACTCAACTCATTTCAAGCAAATTTTCCTCGACCTTCGATCTGGTGACAACCGGGCGGTTTTCCATTTCTGAATCGGCTATTCTGGATTCTGTTTTACACTAAAACACAAATTATCGATTTCATAGAAGCACTCGAGGTATTACAGCCGAGAATATCATTCCTATGTAATTTTAAGTGACAATCAACCAATGAACCGTCAGAACTGCCATTATAAGCCAATTACATCTCTTTTAAACTGATAAAATGAGCACTAATACCTTTATTGGCTCACATTGTCTCATTTCATTTGTTTCAAATTGCATCGGTGTTGCATGGGTCTACTTGTGTAAACAACCATAAACTGTCATTTTTGTTGTTGTTTTTAAATTGGAATAGTAATATTCGAGTACAAAGTGTTTTAGTTCGACGCCATTTTCTTTTCCTAGCTCCAACTAGTTTTCACGATTTCACTGTTTTTACAGAATTCTGAGGCTCTCCCCCCTCCCCCAGCGAGAATGTCAGGTTGCCCTGTAGGTTTATTCGACTCCGAGGTTGGTCCCCCGTCTTAACCCAAAGGCCAAAGTGCCACAGTGAACACCACTCTCGTTCAATGACGAAGCACTTTCGATGAAACGCTCTATTGTTTAGCTTTAGGTAAATTGATTTAGTTACACACGGCCCTGCGTGTGTGCATGGCGACAGAAACAAGTGAAATGTGAAAGGAAATCTTTGAGGTGTCGCCATTTTTGCAACCAACTTATAGCCTAGGACGGCGAAGGCTTGAAGCGCCGTCTTTCGGTGACTGCCATGTTGTCTCTCTCAATGAGTCGATTCGCAAATAACCGTCTGCCATGTTGTTCCATGATTATTTCGTCGTTTGATTGGCAGTTCAAGAATAACATAAATTAAATTTTCCAGTTAGGTTCATTTTTCCTCCTTTTGAGTTGAAGACTTAAGGCTTAACGTTGCAGTTGCACTGCCAACAGACACAGCCACCTGCAGTAAAGGCCGTATCATCTTTGCCTCCCACAATGCTCCGCACAACGGCGAATCAAATAACGACGCGGCAAGTTTGCCAAGTGGCGTCATCTGTAGACAGAATTTGGAACTCTGGTCGGTTAGTTTCAAATTTCACCGCTTGGTGTAGAGATGGCAGCACCTAGCAAACTTGCGCTTCCTTCTATGTCAATGGTTGATTTTACTTGCCTAATTTGTCTTGATCTGATCCGGCCTTTACTGTAGGGTGGCTGTGCAACAGATAACCAAATTTAAGACCCTGCTGGAACAAAATGGCCGTTGTCCATTACCGATTCTCCCCGTTCCGGACTCTGTTTTACACTAAAACACCCAAACGTACTAAAACGGGCAAAAAAAAAGAGAAATCTTGTTTGTGTAAACGATTTTCTGTGTTTAAACATTTTGTTCTGTTTATCTGCCAACAGATGACGTTGAGTCGTCGGTCGTTGTAAAAAGTTATAGTAGAAAATGTAACTAACCCTTTAAAATTAGCACAATGACGTGTAACAGTTTTGTTAAATCCCATAGGCCTCGTTCCGAAACGTTGTTCTGTTGGATTGAAGACGAGGATGCTAACCACTGGGATGTGTTTGTGCTCGCTTTTTCCTGGGGGTAAGCGGAGACCCCTCGTAAAGCTCGCGGTGGGCCTTTTTTTTGCTTGTAGTACGTATCCCATAAAATATATTAGATAAGGGCTAATATTGCTGAGCCAGTCCCATCATGACAACGGAGTGGTTTTCCGTTCTCATGTTTACGACGAAACAAAAGATTGGGTTGGGGATAGAGGTTAAAAGGGCGCCTCACCGAAAAGGTGGCACCACAGACACATAATTTAAATTGGTCGATCGTAAGTCTTCCCAGTCAAGTTGCGATTGTAACAATAATGTGTTGCGAAGATTTAACGATAACATTAACGTCCGTCCTAAGCAGATAAAATGTAAATGAGCATGGCGACCATTAGACACTTGTCTTTACAACTGAGGCAGTTTGGCTGTTTTCAGCCATCTCAGGATAAAGAACAATGCGATAGAAAAGGCTGAAACTTCGCTTGATTGGGAGACTTTGGCCATTTTTTCTTTCACGAAAATAAATTCTTCCATGCGGTGAATAAAGCTAAAATTTTTCAGGTTTAACCCTGAAACGTGCCTCTTTCTTGTTTGGGCCTTATGAGACTTCAAACGTTAAATGAAATAACTGAAAATTGCGTGAGGAAATTTTTAACCTTCGAAATATTCTTGGTGGGATTACTTTGAGAAAGAGCTTGGTGTTTGATATCACGACTTCAAACTGCCGAAAGCCTTGGCGAGGATCCTTAATAAGTTTTGTTTTGGGGTAGATTATTATTATTATTAGCTTACTAAAGCACTTACGACGAATGGGTGCAAAAGACAGTATGGATTGAATTTTGAAATCGAGGCTAACATGGAGGCTTTACTTTCAAATTTTACACTTTATTTGCGAATTTTTGGACTTGCCGTGTCCCTCATCCGGCGGAAAACACGGTGAGATGAGAAAGATCAACATGAGAAAGAGTCACCCTTCAATATGATATCTATTTTAACGGGTTTTTGTTAGATGACTGAGCAGTGACTTTGACCGACCACTTCGATGGACTGTCGGGTAGGGTTTGGCCGAATATCACTATGGCTGAGCGGTATAGGGGCTTTTGACTTGCTGCCAGTACAGCTTCGACCGACTGTCAGTAAGGGCTTTGGCCAGCTGTCAGTGTGGCTGAGTGGTAAGGCTTCAGCCAACTGACAGGTAGTGACTGTCAGTGTGGCTTCGGCCGACTGCCAGTATGGCTTCGGTTAACTTTCACTATGGCTTCGGTCAACTTACAGTATAGCTTCGGCAGAATGTCAGTGTGGCTGAACGGTGTGGCTTCGGCTGACTGTCAGTATGTCTGAGTTATAGGGCTTCAGCCTTTGGTATCAAAGTCGAAGGTTCAATCCCGCACAGTTTGATATTTAAGCAAAATGCAGTGGAAATAAGTTTGCGTCTCTATTTATTGCAAACCATTCCAATTTGGCTTTCCTTCCTGTAATTACTGCCACGCACCTGCAAGATCTTGTAATAATCTTAATAATAATACAGTCGTTGGTTTGTAATAGTTGTTATCTGTCGTGTAAGTCCTTCATTTTTAGGTTAATATAAACTAATATGGTCAGAGTGAGAAAGGAGTTGTAATTAGAGACCCTTTTAAAGTCTTCAACTAAATAAATAAAAGAGAAACATTTGAATTGTTTATTTCTGCGGAACTAAGTCTTTCGACGTTGCTGTTTTGAAGATGTCAATTATTTGAGAGGTTGGAGTTAAAACTCAATTATCAGTCTTGGCTTTTTAGATCTTCAGTATTTGGGTTTAGGTTTTCGTTGGTAAATAGATTGCTATTTGTATGTAGGCGTTTCTTTGGGTATTGACACGGTGTGCTTGAGTTGGGATGGGTTTTGCCACAGGTAAACAAGAAAGCTGGGCTTGGTTTGCAACGGGGTCGGGCAAAAGAAAGCAGGACGAGTGGACGGCCTCTTTTGTGCTTTCTGACCTATTGGAAAGAAGATGCACTCACTGGTCAGGAGTGGAGTGGAGAGGGAGGTGGAAGGGGAAATTGGTTTGGAAATGGTCCGAAGGGTAACGTAGGGTGGGGGGCTTGGGGCACAAATGCCGTGACCTTTCATCGTTGTACCTTCATAAACTTTAGCCCAAGTGTTATTATTGCCCGGGATGAATGATCCATATTGTGATCGGAAAGATATCCGTCGATCTGTATTGCGATACGAAAGCAATGGTATTTTTTCACCGCCCAGTTTAAATAAAATACAAAGTTAAAAGGAAGAAAAAAAAACATTAGAAACCTAGGCCTAGATTGAAAATATTGATGATAAACGTCTTGGGCGTTCAAAGTATTTGTTCGCCCTCTGCTGGAATGTGTCAGTCCCCTCTGGTCTCCTTACTTGATTGAAGATATTCAACTTATGGAATGAGTACAGAGAAGTTTCACACTTTTTGACTTGTACTACATTGACAGTCTTAGGTGCCTATTCATCGAATGACAAGTTGCAGTATCTAGCGCCGTCTACCATTATTTAGTTCTATGTAACACTTGATTCCAACAAGCGAAAGAATGCGCAAAGAAATATGTTGTTACACAATAAACTAGTCACGTGCCTCCGTAATTATTGAATGTAAAGTTTGGTGCGTCCACGTGCACCAGGGAGCAAGAGGTCAAGGTTAACGCTATCACTGTCACTAGATGGCGCCCATCTAGAGTTTCAAAATTGTCGATATATAGAAAAAAGTGCCCGTTGTGTCGTTAGGCTTAACTTTACCGCTTGCTTCCTGGTGCACTTGGGCGCACCAACTTTACACTCGATAATTAAGGAGGCACGTGGCTTGTTCGTTATGTAAAAAGTAATTTATTTGTGTGTTCCTTCGCCTGTTGAAAGTAAGGCCTAGACAGAACTAGATACTGACAAATGGCTGTAGATGATGCAGCTTGTCATTTGGTGGCAATCCCCCCTTTAATGCTGGCCTATCTCTTATACTTATTCCCTCTTACATAAACTGGTAGATTTTGACACTGGCAAATTCGTCATACCTAGTCATAATACTAACACTTGGACATTCTTTTAAATTAAGTTTCGGAAATTTTCAAAATGAGAATTACAAACATTTCTATTCCACTCGAGTTGTTCCGGTCTGGAATTCCCTGCCATCCGATGTGGTTTCCTCGACTTCCCTCTTAGCATTTCAGAGAATTTGAGTAGGATACATGTGTCTTGTTTTTTTTTAACGTTTTTGTTTATAATTAATCGTGGTCATTTTCTGACCTGTCTATTTTTAAATGGGGACTCTGTGTTAATGTTGATGCCCAATGTCCCTTTCTCTGTCCCTACATTTCTTTGTAGCTACAAAATTTTATGTGTTTATTTATATTGGTTATGTTTATTTTGGTTTATCAACATTTGTTATTTTGCTTTTCCAATTTGTTCGTCAAATTTTATTTAAAGAGAACTTGCCTTCCAAACGTTTTGCTGGCTACTCCACATGAAACACACTCTGACATCAAGTGCTGTATTTACCCACCGTCACTCAAATCCATTGCTAAAATCCATTTTTAAAGATATCCTTTAAGTTAGTCTTCCGTGTTCCTGGGTTTATTTTACGTGCATCCTATGACAAATTTCGTTTCCCACGCTCAGGCTTTGGCAACATGTTCGCCCCACCCTTTCGGTTTCGTTCATGCGAAGGTGCGTTGAAAACAAAGTCGACTGAGATAAAGGCTTCGTGCCTCGAATGAGGAACGGAGCTTTTATTCCAATCGGCCTTGGTATTGAAATATACTGATGAGACCTCGGTGTGCAGCGGTTATAGGACAAGATGCCAAGCCACTTTAATTGGGCAAAATGAAAACTCACAACAACTGTGAACAACAACTACTCTAAACAACTTTACCTGTAGGACCCACTAATTTTTTCATTTAACAAGACAAGACTGGGTTAGTAGGGGACCAGTGGGTCACGGGGTCATTCTGGGGGTCTGCTGTCCGGGTTAGTCTTGCAATCACAGGCCTAATTTAGTAAATAAAAAACAAATCAAAAGTGGTTTCGAGCATTTCTAGGGCTAAAACTAGACGCCAGCCTCATGTCCAACAAAATTTCCAAAGCTGTTGGTTTTGTAGCCCTACATAAACTAACAGATGAGTTGCCAACTGAACCCTACTTTACCACATCTAAATTCCATCACATCTGAATATTTTGTATACTTGGATTGGATGAATACGTCCTACAATACGACTATTAGAACTTCAAAACAAAGTTCTTTTCTCAACTTAAAATCCTCCCTATTCATGATCTTATTACTTGCAGAAGTGGTGTTTACATTTTTGAAAAAGACACAATCTTGTGAAGTTCAATATTATTGCACATAAACTGCATGTTAAAATGACGAAATGTCACCAGACCGTTCATCTGGTAAGATATCTTTGATCGGTCTAGAATCCATCGGCCATTCCTCCGTACGTTAAGCCTAGGAATAAGTACCCAGACTTTAAAAAAATTACTTTCAGCCCTGTCTTACCACTGCCATATTGTTAAAGTGACAATTAAATTTCCATTTTATCCATTCTCTTTTCTATTACTGTGTTTTCATTTTGCATTTATATCTTAAAGAAAATCTTCTTTAACGTTGTCATTGTTTAATGTTTTTATGGTTTTTATTAGTGCATTTGGCTTTTTTTCTATCCATTTTTTTTTACGTTTTCCAGTGTGTGATTGTACTGTTGTATAATTAATTAATATGTATGTCATTTTTTTTATTAGCATAGTAACTTGTACTGCTTTTTGAAGTAGGCTCCTAAACGACCTTTGTCTCCAATCAACTCTTTTTATTTTTAATGTGTCTTCTTTTTTTTTCTTCTTATCCCTTCTTCTCTCTAAACCGCTCTTCTTCTTCTCCTCTCTTCCTTTCTTCTTCTCTTCTTCGTCTTCTCTTCTTCTTCTCCTCTTGTCTCCTCTTCTTCTCCTCTCTTCTCCGTCTTCTCCTCTCGTCTCCTCTTCTTCTCTCGTCTTCTTCTCTCGTTTCCTCTTCTTCTCCTCTCTTCTCTCTTCTTCGTCTTCTCTTCTTCTTCTCCTCTCGTCTTCTCTTCTTCTCCTCTTTTCTTCTTCTCCTCTTCTTCTCCTCTCTTATCCTTCTCCTCTTCTTCTTCTCCTCTCTTCTTCGTCTTCTTTTCTTCTCCTCTCTTCTTCGTCTTCTTTTCTTCTCCTCTCTTCTCCTTCTCCTCTTCTTCGTCTTCTCTCCTTCTTCTCCTCTCTTCTTCGTCTTCTCCTCTCTTCTTTTTCTCCTCTCTTCTTTTTCTCCTTTCTTCTCCTTCTTCTTTCTTTTCTTCTTCTCAGTTCTTCTTTTTCTTCTCTTTCCTCTTCTTTTATTTTAAAAAGCTTTTCTTTTTCTTTCATTTTCTTTTCATTTTAAAAACATGTGTTTTTACAGTGTAATCCCAAGACAACTGCTTACAGAATAGCCCAAACCTAACTGCTACCAAACCATCTCAATCGCTTTGGTTGGAGCAGCTGTCTGCCTGATGTTGCAAAGCGATGTGTGTCAGAAGAAAGTAAACATTCAGGAAAGGAATCCAATTTCCCAAGCAGCCACCGTAAGAGAGCGATACCCTTAAATGCCACAACAAACCAGTAGCGTAGAAGCTGTTTGCTTGGTATTGCTTGTTATCGAAACAAAAGGTCATCTCAGATTTTGCTTTGTCTTGCCAGAAGTCCTTGTTGGTCACTTCCTTGACGACGAGCGGAAATGGATTTGGTTGTCATTTGACGACACTTCCGTTTGCTTCCTTGTGTTGTATTGCTAGAGTAACTTCCTGTACGTGTAATATTATACGAGAGCCATTAGTGGACTTATAGCCTGCTTAAGATATATTTCTCACATCCACCCTCTCCCCTTCCATCACCTCCTCCCCTCAGCCGCCGTCTCGTTGACTGGTAGTCTAGGATACAAAGGAAAATAATAATTTCGTAGTTTTCATAACTGTTTATAAAACGCACCATAACTTAAATGATCCTTTTAATTTAGCCTATTTATGGTTTTTCAGTGTTGTTTAGAACAGGTTATTTTTATTCATTGTTGCTAAATTTTCTATTGTTTAGACCTCTGTGGCTACTATTTGAGGTTTTTATTTTCTTCAGAAGCTTTTGTCCGTTGTCGTTGATGCGTCCAATTCAGCTTTCTTTTGTTTAATAAGTATATACAAAGCGCGGGAAATTATATAAAGGTAAGAGGAAAACAAGGAAAAGGGGCTGAATGGTGCTAAATAGTTATGACGTCATTTCCAGTTTGAGTTCGAGATTGAGTACGCGTTCAGAATGTGGACCCTAGATAACTCTCAGATAGGGACTTTCGGTTTGCGGAGGTTTCTTTTCCAGAAAGACTTTAAGCTTCTTCCTCTCCAACTTTTAGAAAACCATGAAATGGGATGGGTCCGTTTCATTTTTGACTTCGGTTAATTTTTTTTCCACCCCCCCCATCCCCCCAATCCGATTTTTTATTTAAAACTTTTTTTTTTACTATACTCTGGTTCACGAAAGAATGTTTTTCTCATATGGACATTTCACTGTTCTAATATAAATGAATGTATTATGGATTGCTTGCTTCTGGCCGAACCATTGCTCGTTACAAAGTGAATCACCTATAAGTTGCAGTGAACGATGAATCGTAACAGAAGCGAATAACCAATAATAAATTTATTTCTATTACAACAGCGAAATGGCCCATATATGGAAAACATTCTTTTTTGAGCCAGAGTATAGTTTTACTAGCTTCCTACTCGCTGCAGCGTCATTGACCATGCTTGGCTGTGGGTGCATCATTTTCCTCTATTTTCTTTTTTTTTATGACTAGGAGCTTAACTTTCATTTATACATAGAAAATGATAACTATTTAAAAATGCAAAAACAACAAATCAATTTTTGATTTTTTTAAGACCGTACGAAAAAACGACACAAAATCCTAATCGCTTTCGGTTTCAGTAAAAACCGTAAATTTGGTTTCGGTTACCGACCCAACCCTACCGTGAAACTAAATCATCGTGCTACAAATATTTCCACGGTATTTGTGACCAAACCATGGATTGGATAATAGAGAAATTATTGGTACATGCAAACATTGGCATCAACGTCGGTATCGTGTTTGCCTCACAACATTGGTATTCCATCGGATCAAATGTAATCGATGTTAATCCATCCATGGCCATGTAGGAGAAAGGGAATTAAGGGAGAAAGTTATTTTCCGTACAACCATAGCTTTGTTCCAAGCTATTTTCGGCTTTGTTGTAAGTCGTCTCGACTAAATAAACGAATTTTTCTTCGTCTCGACTAGTTCCGACGAGACCGTGATGTTATAGCCATACTAAACGTGAGATGATATGTGCAGGCATGCTGCATTTAATAAACAAACAAAGGAACACAAAGCGGAGCCAGCTTCATTGTTTATTTGTACTCGTAATGGCCATTCGTATTTATTTTCTTTAATCGTTAGCCATTGTGGGTGGTCAGAACTTCAAACTTTTATGTTGTGGCTTGCTGCTGGCTAGATTCCAGTTACTCTACGTTCACCGTTGTCATGTTAACAAGGCTGTACGTTGAACCGAGGAAAAGGGAAAGTATGTACGTATGGGAAAAATGGCGTTGCATAATGCTCACTTGAAGTTTATTTTCGGCTGTAATGCTCTAGAGTGCTTCGATGAAATCGCTAATTTGTTGTTGTTCCGCAAAACGATTCTCCAAGTAATTTCGATTTCGACTTACGATTTTGATTTACGATGTTTAGTTTTAAGATGTTTACGATGTTTACGATGTTCTCCTCTACTTGGCGTAACTATACTGGCCCCCATCGCATTTCGTCATCCTGTCTGTAATTTCGTTCTTTCAGCATTGCTACTTCGCATTAAGTTGGGTTGAACCTAATTTTTATGCCGCTCATAATTAAGTTAAAACTTCTTCGAATCCTGACGACAAGCAGCTTCGTTTTTCCGAAAAAGTCCGACGGCTGCCGAAAGTGACGTCATTGCCTTAATATGGGCATAACGCGAATGAAAGCAAACCACTTCGTCTAAGTAAGATTATACTGTGTAGATAATGTGGTTGGTTTGTTGTGACACCTGGCTATGCGAGATAACCATAGACAGACTGTCACTTAGAAGCAACCCCAAGGCTTCACCGCGTGAACGGCAGGAGTATCAGTTGCCGATTGTGGCATTTTTATACAATCGCGCAAGACCCCTAAAATCTACGTCCGTGAAACTTCCGGCTATATAAAGCCAGGTTTAAGGGATATAAAGATCAGTTGCCACACGCACGAGTTGGTGTGTGGTCGAGCTCTGATCAGAGGATCAAACCGTATACTATGGACGAGCATGCTAAGCCGTATTATTGACAGCTTAAATATGCCGTAGAACTTGCGTCCGAAACGGCGTCAAGGTGTCAACCTAGTCTGGTTCACCGAGCTCAAGCAAGAGGACGGTGAGAAAGAGGGTGATCTGGGGCCTAAAATACAAATCTATGTTAGCCTCAATCAGTCTCGACCGCAACCATTCGTAGCCCCGTTACATTGTCGGTGACAATTCATCAACGAATAAAGCTTTCATTTATGTAATTACTGAGTAAAGAGTAGTGTGGTCTTTTCAGTGCAAGTCGTAGTCGTTTTAGTGCAAGTCGAGCATGGTGCTCGTTTTGCGGAAAGGAAACAAAATGTTGTCATTACAATTTACAAAGAAATATGACATACTCCCACACCACAAAAACAGCGCCACGGTCGCACAATAAAACCGAAGCACGTTTGAAAAGTGACTGCCTAGTCGCAACCGGTCTTCTGTATTCTTCCACCACTTTCGAAAATGTTGAGGCGCACACCCCTACACCACACTGCAGCAGCCATCTCTATATTATACAATTTAAAATATACTGAACGGAAAGCCAGTGGCTCAAGATGGGTTAAATAAATACGGATGCAAACCCATTTACGTTGCCTGTTGGATTTATATGCCAGATTGCCTGAGCGGGAATCGAACCCACGACCTTTGAAATCAAAGGCCGAGGTCCTACCGCTGAGCCATACTGACCCGTATCAGTATGGCTCAGCGGTAGGACCTCGACTCGGACTTGGATTTCAAAGGTCGTGGGTTCGATTTCCCGCTCAGGCAGTCTGACATAAGTCTAAAAACCAACGTAAATAAGTTTGCATCCGTATTTATATAATTTAAAAGTAGTAGCCATCACAATTACCGGTTAAAAATATGTTAGCTCTGCGCCTAGTTTTAGATTTTAGGCGTAATAGTCAGCTTTTAGGCTTAATTTTGACCTACCGTTAGCAGCTAACGGAGAATTGGATTCGAGAGAAGGCTTATTCATCCATGCAACACGGTGTCGAGACTATTTTAAGTGAAGCTCATGTGCATCGTTAACGAATATTTTTTTTTTTTTTTTTTTTTTTTACGGTTGCGTGTCTTCCTGTGGTGGTTAAATGTGACGATCAAATGTTATTACTTCATTGAGTTAGTCGAGAAAGCCTGTTAGCCATGAGGAAGCAACCAAGTTTTAAATTTAGTTTGCCGTGTTTTTTAAGTCCACCACTAAAAAAGACAACGGGCGGACGGACAAAGTCGTTGCTGTAATTTCCCAAGACTGAAAAACCAACAATAATAATAAGGGGGTTTCCAAAGTGCAAATCAGTACAATTATTTGCACAATTACAATTATAATAACAATTATTTAAAAAAAATGGAATCAAAAAAATGGAATCAAAGGTATAAAATAATCAAGTCGAAAGATGGTTTCACGAACAATAAACTGCGGTGTTGTGATAACGGCGCGATGAAAGACATTAACTCTGCAATAAAAATGAAACTCGTAATGTTGAACATGCACATCAGGCGAGTAGGATCTTCTAACCTCTTAAACAAATATTTCTTCAATTAATGCAACCCATTAATTTGTTTCTTTTCCTTAAGTTAGGCAAGTAATTATAAAATTTATTACCCAGATAGCAACTGTATTTGTAAAAGTCTTTCCTTAAGAGCTCTCTGTTGTGCGACATAAAAATAGAATTCATTCATGTTAATCAGTCAGTATAGGCGTGTTATAAAGTAAGCACCGTTTTTACGAAAATTAATTAATGTTCTGTATATGTACAGACAGTGGTTTTTCACAGTACCTGTATAATACTGTTGATATAGCGGGAAACTGGAGTCGTGTGGCTTTTTGTACATAATTGGTTTGATTACAGTATCAATGGCATTCATAAAGGTGACACCCCTGACTAAGACTGACTACTACAGAATAGATTGACCGTGGCAAAATATGGGACCGGCCATTATTTATGTGGGGAGAAGGAGGGGGAAGATAATTGAATATGTGACCTCCAAATCTCTACGACTGAAGAAAAAGACCCCCTCTACCCAAGTTTAAAAAATATTCTGCACCGCTCCCCTCCCCTCCCCCACCAGCCGCAAAAAGAAAAAAAAAAGTAAGCTTTCAGGTTAAATGTAGATGATTTCCTTGTGGACTAATTAAACAAGGGGCTACAGCGACTGTCTAGTCGCATTGGTCTTCTGTACAGTTCGTCCACTTCCAATGTTGAGGCGCACATCTCTATCATGCACTACAACAGCTATCTCTATTATATAATCTAAAAACAGTAACCATCAGAATTGCCCGTTACAAATGTGTTAGCTTTTAAGCTTATTTTACGTTTTAGGCATAATTGTCAGCGTTTAGGCCTAATTTACAACTTTAATTTCGTAAGTAGCAACTAACGGAGATTGGATTCTATACAGTAAGCGTATTCATTTTTGCAACACGGTATGCCTCTCCGCGCACAGTTACAGTGTTACAACGCAATGCGCAACGTAGCCTAATTTAGATCAGTGGTAGTAGGGAAGGGACAGGAGAAACGCTGCAGCGACTCGTAGCAACTATTGACGTTGCCATGGTAACGTGATTTTAGATCTAATTTTCATTTTTTAGGCCTAATTTGTTTAACGGCAGTTTTGGTTTCGTAAGTAGTAGATAGGCCTAATGGAGAATTTGGTTCGATCGTAAGCCTATTCATACATGCAACAATGCGACAAGACTCTTTTAAACGAAGCTAAAATGTTTTTGTTTTTAGGGCTGCGTTAACACAAATCTTTAGGATTTCAATTTGACGATGAAATGTTATTATTTAATTTAGTTACGTCGAAGAAGTCTTTTAGCTATAAGGAGGCAACGATGTTTTAATTTGCCATGTTATTTAACTAACTTTATGATTTATGGCTGCAGAATTAATTTTTGATGTAAAGAATGTACAGTATATTGGCATTAGTAAGGCAGTTTGAGTAAGCATGCCCATGTTTATACAACAGCAACATGTGCAACGTGAAAAATACCCAATGGTGCAAAAATTGGTTTTAAAGAATTATTCACTGCTGACATTAGATATAACGTTAAAATAACAATTTGCATGGTGGTGGGAGGGGGTGGGAATCTAGGGGGGGGGCGTCGCTCCCCCCCCCCCCCCCCCCTCCCCCGAAACTACGGTGTCTTTAGAAATACCTCCTTCTCTTGACGGGTTGGAAAAAAAAAACGATACCCCCCTCGAGATAGTCTCAAAAAATCCATGAACTCCCTTCCCCCAATATTTAGGTAGCGAATTGAGGTAATGACCAGGATTTTAGATAGCGAATTTTTAGTAAGACCAGGATTTAAACGAAAACAACGAAATGGCACCGAAATAGAAATAAAACAACTTCAATTGGTGACGAAGGTTTTGTTTGGGTACATATGAATCAAGCGATCACAGAACGACAAAAAAAACAGCTTGCCAAAATAACAAATAACGAATTTGAAGAAGTCGACTCTAGTTTATAATTTAAAGGTACATCCCTCCTGGTTGTCTCTCCTGTATGGCTGATTTTTGCAACATTACGTCGGACACGTTTCAATGTTGCAAAGACATTCATTTTCCCCCTCGTGAGAAACGTGTTTGCTACATTCACTCTAATCTATTTAAATGTTGCAAAAACTATTTCGCGCAGGATGCTCGAATATAGGGAGAAGGTATGACCTTTTAACTCTTGTTTTTCTCTCGCTTGGTTTTATTTTCACAAAAGACTTAAACTCCCATTTGTTTCTTTTTTCTGTTTTCAGGTTCGGCCAGCGAGTGACCATCTGGTGGATTTAGCCCTGGGTTTCATCCACCATCAAGCGAAGGCAGCCGTCAAACGCCAGGCCCGCGACCTTCTCGTTTGTCGTTACCAAGGAGACATCCACAGGTTCCAAGAGGACTTCCTGTGGAAGGCAGCGGCCATACTGCGCATGTTCAAAGACCGAGAGAGGGTAAGCGATTCTAAAACACTCTTGGGGAAACAACAAGAAACTGACTTTTAATGAGGAATTCCTCAGATGTTTTATAATTTTGGCCTTTTTGAACTCGGCCTAATGTAAAACGGAAAAAAAAAAAAAGAACAAACACGTCTAGCACGATTTGTTGTCCACAACAGTTTGACACAGTGACTTGCTTCCTTCCTTGCCCTCCCAAACAGGCCTCGGTGCAAAATTCCTAGCATTACACTGTAAACACATGTGTTTTAAAATCAACACATGTTAGACAGACACAACTGGAAAACGTTTTTAGACGCTGTGAGGAGAAAAACTCTTAAAAGCGTTTTACAAAATACCTTCGGCTGAAAAGAATCATTTGAGATTTTTAGCATTTATATAGAGCAATGACACGACGTAGTATTATTGTATATAACTCTATGCTGGTTAGCTGCAAGGGGCACTGCAGAGAGAAACAGAAGGGCGTCATACTGAAGCCGATGCTGTGAAGAGTGATTTCTTAGACCTAAAACGCGCGATTTTTGTTGTTGGAGAAAACAACGTTATTTTAAGCCTAAGAAATCCGCTCTTCTGTTGTTTTTCCCTCCTTTTTTATGTAGTGCACCTTGTAGTTATGCCCTCCAAAACCCATACTGGTGCCAATCTGGTGCCAATATGGCGGCAAATGTCACTACTCTATAGTGTTTGTTGGAGACGTGAAATTCATTAAAAATAAAACACTGGCGCCCAATCTGTAACGTTTTGTAAGTACAGTATAACACATGAGGTACGGTAAAGGAAGTGCTCCAAATAAAATGCGAACGGTGTTGATACAGTAGATAATAAAAACTAGCTGGTAACAAGCTGATGAAATGACATGAGATGATGATTAAAGGTGCCTTTTCACCTTTTCAACTCCTAGATGCTGCACCGTAGAATCTTCGACCAATATCAAGAAAATAGTGGTAAATTAAAAAAAAAAAGAACTACCCTGCAGCGCCGTGAATTTTCATAACTAAATCGAGATCACGTGACCCACATCAGCCTGTTGGATGACGGAGAATCTGGAACGTGGATGCTGTGTTTAGACTATGTGCAACGCTATCGAAGTGGTCTACAGACGCCTTTAATGCTATTAATTTCAGTGTACAGATTTCTCCCTCTCGAGATCAACTCCAGGACAAAATATGAATGTAAAAAACGTGATTCAACTCCTCGTGTTTGTGAAAAGCTACTGTTGGTGTAAAAACTCATATCTACCAAAACGTTCGAAAGTTAGTGGCGCCATCTGTGGACGGGTGGTGCTATCTGAACAGTGTGTTTTGCATGCAGTTCGCCACTTCGACCAGAGATGTCGCTAGTAATTCTGTTGAACGTTTTGTTACATAAAATGCCCTTACAATGACGTTATAAAATGATCTTCTCAATACGAAAGGAAAAGACAAGTTAATGATACGGAGTTGATTTAGGATCATATTTTGATAAAGTGGGGGAACAGAAGTGATACGCTTCTGTTGTGCTCTGGCGCCATCTAGCGACAATGTTGTTTATTAAAACTCAAAGGGTTCGGTATGAAGAACCAACCATTCCTTTTGACCTAGAAAGGAGGTAATCATTGATTCATCTTAAAACCCGTCGGGAAATTCTGCCAACTTTCTCAGACACCCGTCAAGGTCAGGATTAAAAAAAAAAAACCTACTTAATTTTAAGATTTTATAAATTCCAGTGGTTTGGTAAATTATGTGCTTAAAGCTGAATAATAGACAGTCCAGGTCATTCGGAGCAAAATAAAAAATTTTGACACGAAAGAATTCATATGTAATGTAAGTGCAGGACCCTGCAAAAACAACACCATGTCCTATTTCACTAAAATTAACCCATAATGAAATGGCTAAGTAGTTGTTTCGTCCTTACATCATTGCAACATCAGTTTCACAACCTTAAACTAGAAGTATTAGCCTTTTCATCCGTTTTCAGATGCAAAGGTGCATTGCTCTGATTTACACACTTACTCCGTAATCCATTCTGTTCTGTTACACCATAGCATCTTCGCAAGAATTTCTTGATCTTAGTTCTAACAGTCCTACACGGGGCCCTAGCGGTGGTTGCGATTACTAATACCTTTGCTAATGCTTTTGCTTTCGAAGCAGCAGAAGGCAAAGCATTAGCAGAGGTATTAGTAGTAGCAACCACCGCTAGGGCCCCTCGTAGCACTGGAAGAAGTGAGATGCTGTAATCTAGTTAATTTTCTAGTCTATGGTTGCACTTCCGCATGGAAATCCTTGGTGTTTTCAAAACACACTGGCTCACACCTGTTGCGTTTAAAATATCATACAACTTAACGGGAAAAAATCGAATTGTCACGTATTTCGGTATAACTTTTTATCAACTAGTTGACATAGCCGAGTTGGCTGTTGAAACTAACTTGCCTATGGGCGAACTTTTTCATGTTCGTGAATAATTTTATTACTTTACTTTATTTAAGATTGCACTGCTGTGCCGTACAGGCTGTGCAGCAAGACAATATCTGGGTCGTGTAATCGTAACATGAATTGTGTAAATAAATATATTAATTTTACATATTTCGACAAGGGAATACGTGAAAGATTGTAACAAAAATAACGATTTAGGGAAATACGGAGTTCGTACACGGCTTTGAATTCCTTGAAAAACCTTAAATTTGAAAACCGAAAATTCAAGGCTTGAAAAACCTTGAAAATTAGAATTTTTGTTGTCGGAGCCTTGAAATGGCCTTGAATTTTTTATTTAGGTATAAAATTAAATAAATAAATGGAAAAACTTAAATAAATAAATATAAATAATTTATCAGCCGAATCCCTTTCTTCTGTGAACGGTGTTTCCCTCGGATTGGACTGGAAAGAGAAAAGAGAGGTGCCGTGCAGTGCAAGCAATTTTTGCCAGAAGGGGCAGCTGAGCAAGTGTTGTTCCACTGACTGTTAGTTGATGTATTTCTTATTCCTCCCTGTCCATTGGGGGAGGGGGGGGGGGGGGAGAGAATGTTTGCCATTGTGTGTGGTGTATGTGGTTGACTGCAAACTAAGACTGAACACAATGATGCCAACGTAACATCTGACAAAATATAGGCATTTAAAAGTAATTTTGAGAATGTACTGTCAGGGATGCTGCCGGTGTGAAAAAATGTGAAAATTGTAAAAATTTGCTAGTCGCAAAATAATATGTGAAAAATGTGAAAAAATGTGAAAAATAAGAGTGTTGGTGTGAAAAAAAGGCAAAACGCACAAACGAATTAAAAAAATCAAATTATCCGCACTAATTTTGGGCCTGGAATTGCGTAGGCAAGCCTGTGGTTAGAAAACACAAAAGAAAATTAGTTGGTTTACGGGCGGAGTCGCTTTAAATTTGCTTTCGCTCTTTTGACTGAAATTACAGGGGAATTACAATGGTTACTGGAAAAGAAAAATTTTTATTAAAGAAATGGGGAAACTGGTGATATATGAAAAGGAAGAAATAGTGATACGAAAATGAAAGTAGGTACGTGAAAAATATGAAAAATTAAATACAGGTATGAGAAAAATGTGAAAAAATAAAATTTTAACGGGTATGTGAAAAATGTGAAAAAATTAAAAGTGGGAATGTGAAAAAAAATGTGAAAAAAAGCTGGTACTCACGGCAGCATCCCTGTACTGTGTAAAGAGCCTTGAAATTGGTCATAAGCTAGCCTTGAAAAAGCTTTCGTCTGTGATGCACGAACCCTGAAAATAAATATCAATATGTAATTTCGTAGTAACACATGTACATAAGTACTCAATTATTGGAGCTCAATAGCATCTTACATAGTGTTCATCGGGGTTTCTTTGTAATAACATCACGCCAAACCAAACCGAATTTGATGAAATTTTGTGTGCTAACCAAGTACAACTCGGAGAAATTTTTTTTTTTTCAAATATAAAATCTGGTATATTTTCGGCCGGAAATTTCCCAACTGGCGTGGATTTCACATTGAATAATGAGCTGTACGAGCAGTTTTGAAAAAGAACAATTCTGGGTCTCATCTTTCGCAGTTGAGAACAAAAATGAAACGATCCAGGAAAAAAAAGTCGAGGATTCGGTACTAAAATGAAAAGGAAGATTAGATACAGAAACGGGGAAGAAGGGGACGGAGTAGGAGCTAGGTGAGGAAGGAGGATCAACAATGTGTGTGCAACTGTACCTCCCCCCCTCACCTCGGGGAAACTGCCCTTCCCCTCCCCTGATGCAATCTCACGCTCCGTTCCTGTATGTTAACATGTAACGGTGGCGGCCGTAGTGTATCGCAAGTGGCCCATGGAAAGACTAGGGATGAAGCAGAAAGTTCGAAAAACCTAAAAGCCCGAAGAAGAACCAGATTGAAGTCGAAAATAGCAAGACATATGTATGTCTAGGTTGTGAAAGTAAGCCAACTTTGACGTTGTCGAATTTTACGTATTTTACGAGCGGCTGATGCGTTTGTATGCATTAACTGCGCGCAGGCGTTAAATGATTTTGAAGCGATGCCAAAATTGGATTTCTTTACATAGGAATTTGCCATTTTAATTCCGATAACGCGAAAAGACATAAAGATTTGACTGCCGGCGTTTCTTCAATAAACTTTGAGCGACTCGATATTTATAAACAAGATGACTCAACACTGGCGATTAAGTTGCAATTAGTTAATGAGAATCTGCAAAGCAAGCAAGCAAGGCCTTGGAAGCCAAGACAAATCGGTTTACATTGGGGGGAACAAATTTACCGAGCGGAACGACTTCAGCTATTTCTATACCAGGCTTGAAGGGGGTGTGGGGGGGGGGACGTTGGGGGTAGATGCGTTTAGAGGGCGTGTTGTCAAACAAGATTATTTTGTTGCAAAGCATATACGTTTTAAAACTATAAAGTGTAATAGGTCGTACAAATAGCTCCTACTTCAAGTAGACGTATGCATGAACTCCAAGCGACGTGAATGCGTTTATTATGCAAATAAGGAGATTGTAATGGTCTGTTGATACACGATCTGAAAGTATTCAACCAAGCATAAGCGCATTGTATTTTAACCATTCATTGTTCATAGATGGAGTCCTGGTGGAGTTTGAGCAGTGACATTCGCTTTTATAAGCTGTAACTGGATTTGTTATTCCTGCTTAATGTAAAATGCAAAGCACGTGACAAATTTTAAAGGAAAATATAATGCAGAAAATGTCACTAAGACGAAATGCTGATTTTGTGGCAGGCAAAAAGCCGTATTCCCTCAGAAACTAACCATAGTTTAAAATCAACGGTATTGGATGCACCTAATGCAGCATTTTTAAAACTTTCCTCATCCATTTCGCACACTTTCAAAATCAAGATCCTCACAGTATCTAGCTAATTCTCGATGGACATCTGTATCTTTTTCAGGCAGAAGTAGAGGTGTCCAAAGGACACACTAGATACCCTAAAAGAGCATGTAGAAGATAGACGGGTGTCTATCGAAATTAGCTAGCTATTGGGAGTTGTTGGCTATTGATTTTCAAAGTGTGCGAAATGGATGCGAAAAGTTCTAAAATACAGCAAACTACTAGAAATTCGAATAATTTTAAACCTTTGGTTTTTTCTTTATTAGTCATGACCGTGTTCAAACTATTGCTAGCAACATTTCTGTTTGGAGTAAAGTAAAATTGATTATTTCAGCATCTGATGGAAGCTCCCAATCACTCTTTTTTTTTTTTTTTTTACTTTAGTTCCGTTTTTGTTTACTGGGTGGCGGTCGAGATACGATACTTGAGTAATTTATTTCCACAAATAAGATTTAAGGCTTTAAGAATAATTTAGTCACTTTTGTTAACAATTTAGAATTTCGACCTTTTTTCTTTTAGAAAAGAGAAAGGAAAAAGCTTTTCAAGGCTAAATGTATATCGTAATACATAGCCTATCTAGGGACAAATATTAAGATATATAGCACGAAACTGTTCCTGATGTAACATTTTTTTTTGTAAAATACTTTTGTTGAACTTTTATTTTGAGTCCTGCCTCTCGCTAAATTAGGTTTGCGACGAACGGTCTCAATTTTGACGTAATGGATGTTTTGAGAAGGCAGCCAACCCAGGGATTCGAATCGGGAAACCACTTCGCATGGTAGGGGACAAAATGTTTTCGAGAGTAGCCTAGAATATTTCCCATAACCCATTATAGCCTGGCGTCCCTTTACATGGACGGCTACTGAGCAGCAAACAACTAAGTCCCAACATGCACCCCGAGCAAAGCGAGCAGCAACAGCCCGTGGTCAGCGTCCTCGTCTCTAAACCAAGTGGATGGCAGTTCGAATCCCGCGTCCGACCCAACTTACAAAAATCCATCCACTTTGACATGGGGCATTAAAGGGTTAATGACTCTTTTTCTCTTCCTCGTTTCAAATCACAATAACCCTTTATAGCCTGGCGTCCCTTTACACGGACGGCTACTGATCAGCAAAAAACTCCCAATGCGCAACGCGAGCTTTGTGAGGGGTTCCCGGGGACCCCGAGCAAAGCGAGTAGTGACAGCCCAGTGGTCATCGTCCTCGTCTGCAGACCAAGCGAATGCCGGATCGAATCCCGCGACCGACCCAACTGAAAAAAAAATATCCAGTTTGGTATGGGCATTAGAGGGTTAATAACTATTTTTCTCCTCCCCATTCCGAGCGACAATAACCCTTTACAGTCTGGCGTCCCCTTAAAAGGACTGCTACTGAACGGCAAAAAACTAAGTCCCAACGCGCAACGCGAGCTTTATGAGGGGTCCCCGTGGACCCCGAGTAAAGCGAGCAACAACAGCCCAGTGCAGTGGTCAACGTCCTCTTCTGCAGACCAAGTGAATGCCGGTTCGAATCCCGCGACCGACCCATTAAAAAAAATATATCCAGTTTGGCATGGGCATTAAATGGTTAAAGGGTTAACCGTTGAAGGTTCGTCTCTCGCCTGGCGGCATTCTGGCGCCTCGTCTCCTATCAGTCGGTGCCAGACTGACCTCTAACGCCGATCATTGGAGCTGCCCGAGCTCATCGACGTTCTGACCATGCCAACGTTTGAACTGAGAAATTAGTTGACTCAAAAAATTGATCACGTAATTTGTTCAGTTGTGTGCCCAGCCCAGAATGTCCTCCCTCTCCTCGGGTGCTCTAGCCTAACCGTATCCGTTGGTAATGTGATACGTTTATACGGCCGAATCACGAGAAAGAAACTAGGAAAGAATGATTTCAAATTCCGTTTGCTATTAACACTATACTTTATAGCGCATGAGCGTTTAAAGAGCATTAATCGAATGGTTGCTTATTTCAAAAAATGGTATACAGTAAGATTAAGATTTCCAGGATTACTATATCCAGGAATTTTCAGTGATTTTTAATGATTTCCCTGGAATTTCCAGGATTTTCGCAGTGAGGTGTAATGATTTTCAGGGATTTCCCAGTTAACTCCTCGTATGAATTACAATAGTGGGTTTCCGGGGAGGAAGAGGGGTTTCTCACTTCAAAAAATGGTGTAGGTAAGACTAAGATTTCCAAGATTTCCTGAGATTTCCGATTATGATTTCCAAGTCTACAATTTTCAGGAATTTCCAGTGATTTTTTTTAATGATTTTCTGGGGATTTCTAGGGATTTCTAATGATTTCCTTCGAATTTTCAGGGATCTTCTCCTATCAATCAGTATTGGGTTTCTGGGGAGGACAAGGGTTTGCTCACTTCAAAAAATGGTGTACAATAACTATATTTGTAAATGTCAATGCGCCCTTTCGAGCATTTTATGACATGACTTGGTCGATGTCTAAAATTACATAGTCAACGACTAACACAGTAATTAACTACAGTGGCATAAATTCTACAAACCCTCATAACAAGTAACAAAGCACATGTACTTATTGTATTTACTTACCCTTCTTCAGGATTTATAAGTCACAAGGCTTCGGAGAATTAAACATATTTATTTGCAAAGTTAATTTGTTGTTCACAACCCCAAAAATACATAGTTTCTCGAGCAATATGAAAGTAAAAATAGATATAATGTACAAAATATGCTTTACAATCATGCAATATTACGTTGTCACTTGGTGAGACGTATAACATTTGGGATCGGCTGATACGAGTTTTTACCGAGCCGATCTCGATGAAGTGTAAAGCGATAATGACCGACCGATACGATACCGATGCCGATAATAATAATAAAAATAATAAAAAAAACACGGCTAGAACTTTAATTTCCATACAAATGCAACTTCAGTTTCTGATTTCGCGTGGGTTCCAACTGCCGAGATTATCTAAAAAGTTCTTTACAGGAATAACAGCATTTTTACTCTAATTCCTACGTAGGGATTCAGTACTTTCATGGTTAGATTTTAAGTTGGTCGATGTAAAACTTAAGATTGGAAGAACCATCACGTGGTACATTTGCATTACAAACTGAACAGACTTTTCTCGCTTGGTTGTTGCTTTTGCTGCACTTTGTGTCAGTTTTGTGGTGAAAACTTGCATTTCTTGGCTTAACGAATATCTCTATCGGAAGCCTTACAGTAAACAGATACAGATATGGCAAAAATACCGATAAATACCGATTATACCGATACCGATATCAATATTGAACTGTCCCTATAAGATACAATGGAGCAAGCCCAAATGGCTTTGCTTATTACGAACAACTCTTACCGATAATATAAAGGTAAGGTGTAAAAGAAAACAGTTTTAATGTGGAAGTCAAATCTATTTTTGAAAGAATTAGTCGAGGGGGCCAAACCCACAGACTAGTGCAGTAAGATTTCCAGGGATTACTAGGGAATTCCAGGGATTTCCCAGAGTGAGCAACCCCTCGGGATTAACATTCTGGCGTATTTTCAAAATGTCGTATTATCTTTATTTTAATGTTAAAATATAATTTACATTATGTATAAAAACTAGATTTAAAATTATTTCGCATTCGCTGGGTAGCTTAAATTAATTCAACAGGAGAATGGATCACAGAATCTAGCCTCGTGACACCTGTTGCAAAATTCCGAGATGATTATTCAACGGTTTTGCCTGCAGGTTAACTTTACTGGTTCATAATAATTGCCAACGACTTGGACCGTAAATTTTAGAAGAAATGGGCTATTGTTCCGGCATATGTAGATTTCGCGTTTTTTATATCCTTAAAAATTGCCATGGAATTCAGCGGAAGAAATGACGGTTACAGTAAGTTCATCAATAAAAACGTGAAGTGAAATTGTTGCATTGTAACACTGCACGTGTCTTCATTTAGGTGGGAAAGTGACTTAAAGCAACATACCGCCTGCTTTATAACCTTCCGCCTGCCTCACAACACCCTCGCGACGATCACATCCGCGTATTTACCACAGCTAAGGTCAACTGAGACGGTAGCTTCGATCCTCGCAATGAAAATCATAGCTACTGTCTCAATTGGCATTGCGCCTAATAGTCCAGCCACCGTTAACCCATTGATCGTGTCGTCAAAAACCGGAATGATTCTTGTATTTTAAAATCACAATTTATAATTTTCTAGACTAGTGTCTTTTAATTTTGCTTCGGCGATCTATTGGAATAATTAATTTTAATTTTTACCGCATTAGTCTATTAGATTGTTGATCTCATGGTAATTATTAGAAAATTAGTAGACGTACACTCAGTGATGAAACGTCATGATTATTGTACGCGCGCAATGCATGATTTAGTGACGGGTCGTTAGTAAATAAAGTTCCATTATATTCAACAGAAAATCTCCTAGACGCCACATTTTAAAACGTTTTTTTAGCAAGGGAAAGACTAACGGTAAGGAAATAGACCTTTGGGGCCGTACTTGATGTGGAGGATCGAGAAAAATGGCGCTAGGAGGTATATCCCTTTAACGCTTTAAGTCACGACAAACCAAAACATGTGGCACATCAAGACGGTGCAAAGGAAGTCTGCAGGTGCTCAGCGAGCAGTAACAGCCGAGTGGTTAGCACCCTTGTCTCCAAACCAATTGAATCCTCCGCCTGACCTATAGTGGCGAATCTTCATTTTGAAGTTTGAATGTTCGAAAAATTCCACCACACGAAATCACGCGCAAATTCAAAATTAAACAAAGGATACCGATATGCGAATTTTCGATATGCAGCAATGACTAAAGATGGGAAAATGACAGTCCTCCCGTCTTCACCGGACACCACCATAAGAAGCTTATTTACATTGTCTGACTGGCATTCTTTACATTGTCCGCGTTTTAGTCGTCTGCTATTAGGGCACGTTTACGCAACCACTCGCTTTTTCATTCTGGCAGCTAGAAGCTAGAAATCACCTCAAATTCCAAGATGGCGGCGGTTTTATGTCTGCCACCTCGCAACGAAAACAGCAAATAACGTGAGTTCAGAAGTGTTTGGGAAAATTGTTTCATCATGAAGAATTCTTTATATTTTTGGCACGGATTATAAGACTGCAAGTATTTACTCAAACGATGTCGGATTTAGCTAATCCATTTAGCGTTGTTACCATGGCAATGTCACCTTTGCCATCGCGATTGAGTTCTAGCTGCGAGAATGCAAAGGCGAGTCTGCATAAACGCGCCCTTACTAACTAACGATCGATACACGTCATACAATGCAAATAATGTAAAAAAGCTTCATGTGGTGACCTGATGGAATACAGGAATATTATTTTTTTCCAAAACGGGCAGGGGCAATTGCCCCCCCCCCCCCTCCTTCCCCTGTGCACGCCACTTGATTCGTGAGATTCGAGCCGGCGTCCAATTGGTTTGTAGAGACGAGATTGCTAAACACGGGCTGTGATTGCTTGATTTACTGGGGGGTTGTAGATTTATTTTTAAAAAGACTTCGTGATTCAGGAGGTTATTAAACTAATAGTTTGCAAATCCCGTTTAAAAAAAATGTGCTTCCGCTGGTCATCCATCAATGAAACTTGACCATCTGTTCCAAGAAATAAATTGGTGCCAGATTTGACACAAAGTAGTTCAGAAAGAATTGTTTGATCTTGTTTAAGTGTGAGGTCTTATTTGCCCGGCAGACACTTGTTTGGTTTTTCTACGATGCAGAATCACGTTTAGGCCTACTTTTGAGATGCACGCAGTTTTCAAGTGGTTTGTTTTGTGTGGGCCAACACCCGACCAACAATCAATGGAAAGGAAGGAAGGCTGTTCAACTCTGATAGACATTGATAACCTTTGCACCCTTCTCTCTCTTTCTCTCGCCCCTCGTCCCATTTCCTTGTTGCTTTTGGCATTTGTACAAAGACTACCATATTTGGTCATATTGAATCCTAATCTGAATAAACAGAATAAATAACATGCGCGTCAAAGTCTCCCGAATAATCCCCCAGTAGTTTAACGTATGTCACCAGTTCGCGAATAATTTAGAGACGCTATACCTTCCGTATTGGTTTTTCTGTGTGATAAACGCAGTTTTTTTTAGCGTCAATTCAATAGCCTAAACGTTCAAACACATCATTTTCCTGTGTTGTACGTCATGTGAGACGGTTTGCTACACTCATGACAGCTTATATGTAAATGTTGCAAATGCATTCATTTTTCCTATCTTTTATCTCGTGTGAGACGGTGCTGCTTTACTCCAACCTATGTAATGGTTGCAAATCGTTCTTTTTTCCTGTTTTTCCCCTCATTGCAGACGGTTTTTTCCCTGTTTAAGACGGTTTTGCTTCACTCCAGTCCAATTTATATGTAAATGTTGTAAATGCATTCATTTTTTTCTGTTTTCCCCCTTGCTTGAGACTGTTTTGCTTCATTCCAACCTATGTAAATATTAAAATGTATTTATTTTTCCTGTTTTTCCCCCCTCGTTTGAGACTGTTTTGCTTCACTCCAACCTTTGTAAAGGTTGCAAACGCATTAATTTTTTCCTGTTTTTGCCACTCAAAGTTTTAGACGGTTTTGCTTCACTCCAACCTATATGTAAATGTTAACAAACGCATTCATTTTTCTTGTTTTACCCCTCGTGTGAGATGGTTTTGCCTCACTCCAACCTGTTTAAATGTTGCAAACTCGTTAATTTTTCCTGTTTTTTTCGCTTCGTGGAAGACTGCAGTTTCCCCCACGTGAGACAATTTTCCTACATTCACTCCTGTGTTTTTTTTTCGTGTTTTCCTTCCTTTGCTACATTCACTCTAACGTACTTATGTAAATGTTGTAAACTCATTCAGTTCTCCTCGGTTTTCCTATCTTTTCTCTCGTGTGAAACGGGTTTGCTATCTCACTGCAACCTATGTAAATTGTGCAAATGCATTCATTTTATGTTTTTTCGTTCGATTGAGGCGGTTTTGCTACACTTGAAGGGACATAAATCCTTCCGGTATGTCGTGCGTCCCATTGAGATTAGCGTTTGCAACATTTACACAGGTTAGAGAGAGTTAATGTTGTAAAATCATGTCGCACGAAGGAAAAATAAGAAAATGACAAGTGTTGGCAACCTCATACGTTTGAAGTAATGTTGCAAAACCGAGCCGTACAGGAAAGCCAACATGGAGGCATGTACCTTTAACTACAGCCTAGTAAGTGCTGCAAATATCTTCATTTTTCCTGTATTGTCTTCGTGTGAAACTGTTTTGCTACACGCACTCCAGCCAACGTAGCCTAAATGTTACAACCGCACGGCCGTAACAATCGTAATGCTATTTCGAAGTGGCGTTCATTTTTCCTGTTTTGCCCTCGTTTGAGACGGTTTTGCTTCACTCATTCCAACCTATGCAAATGTTGCAAACACATAATTTTTTCTTGTCTCTCTCTTCCCCCCCCCCTCCCCGTGTGAGACGGTTTAGCTTCATTCCAGCCTATGTAAATGCTGCAGAAATCTACTAACGTGAGAAACACGAAAATACTGAAAGGGTATGTCCTTTTAAAAGGAAAATGTAATAAAAATCGTGTAAACTTAACTATAGCATATTTTATTATGCGTTTCGACAATTTTATCTTCAATTCATCAATTTTCGGTTCTAGCTTCATAAACGTGCAAAAAAATGGTTGAGAACGACTAACTTCGTTGCAGAGACGATTTTATTTAAGCCGTGTTTTTCCCATTTTAAATATTAGATTTCCATTTTAGATTGTCCTAGGGTGTTAAATTGACTGAATTATTTTCATATAAGTAACGTTGTGCCTCTCATGACTTCGACAAAAATTGTAGTTTTATCTTCTTTGTGATAGCTAAGTGAAGTTTCATCTCAGCCGAAATGTTACACAATCTGGTATATTAGCAAAGATAAAGTTTTAATACAAAAAATAATAAATATTTATCAAGTTGTCACAAGTGACAGGATACAGGAAAAAAATGTTTAAAAAAAGGGACAATAAAAACCTTAAATTGCTTAAAATTATCTGTGCAATGGACCTTAATCATTATCTTTCAGTTTGGGAGTGTAAAATATTGCTAGAAATTGGCGAAATTACCCTATTATAGCAGGCATTATGGGCAATATTTAGGGGACAGTCTACTTTCTTTGTTAAAGTATATGCGAACATAAATGTCACTAAGATTCATGCTTTATCAGTAAGGACGCTTCGTGAGGTTGCTTAATGCGCGGATCAATAACCTGCTCCGTAATCTAGACGTACTACGATTAATACGCAAGCAAAAGATTTTCAAATATTTTAAAGAAAAACGAAAAGATTGTGGACTGGTTGGAATCCTCTCCTTCATTGCGTAACTACAACCATTGACCGTTCGCGTGAAAAGGGCGAACATTTTAATTAGAAAGGTTGAAGTAATTGCGACACGGATAGAGCGGGGATAACAGGCCATGGTATGCTTGTTGCAGGAGGCTGCCAACAATTTAGAAGTAATTTAAGGCACGAGTTTCCTCTACCTAAATTTTAGAAAACAAAGCTGTAATTAATTTTTTTTTGTTCGTAAATGCTCGAAATTAATCGACTAAATGGTAGTTTTAGTTTCTTCTACATTTTCTACGTTCAAGTCAACAGGCAGTACAGTAGGGTGAACTCTAGGCCGTGACTACGAATTTTTTTTTCTTGGGGGGGTTCTGGCAACTTTACGCGTCCCATCACAATTCCCCCCCCCCCCCCTTCCCCAACTGCAGAAAGAAACTAAAAACGAAAATTATAAATAAAAAATTAAAAAAATTAACTGAACTGGGGTAAGATTTTTTACGCCCGCATCAGTCCTCCTCCTTGTTTGTACTCCCCCCCCCCCCCTCCCCCACCACGAACTCGTGTGGCTTGAAAGTTGAAGTGTGATTTTTTTTTTACTGGATTAATCTTGATCGTTGTATCTCATACATGAAGGGGGGAAATTAGGGTCAATAGTTGAACCGTTCGTCCAAGGTTTAACTTAACCCGTTACGAACAAACCAATTTATTATTAAAGACACAGCCCAAGTGCGAAGTTTTTTTTTTTATTATTATTATAGGGGTTGTAAGTTCCATACAAAACAGCACATTGAACAATTAATAATTCACGAACGTGTTACGGAGCGCCATAGGACATTTGCCACTCTGATGGGGCTTGGATGTCAACATTGGCCCTCACTTCGTTAAGATGATAACCGGATCATTGAAAGATAATGCTCTAACCTGCATATCGAGTGTTCCGGGTTATGAATTTGGCAGATGAGGGTGGGGCAGGCAGCGTTGGCCTCTCTTTTTCTCAATGAATGCCAACACCTTAAATTATTTCACACACCTGTTGTGGAGATAAATACAGGAACAGAGGTAAGGCGAGAACAAGTGCGAGGCAACTTTCTGACCTGCGTTCGGTTTCCAACATTTTTCTTTCTGTGTGTTATGTCAGTTAGCTAATTTAGAAATTCTGTTAATTTACAGGAAGTTTTTCAATGCCAAAGTTAGTTTATGAGGAAAATCTGCAATAAAAGAGAAAAAAAAAAGCTGTGAAGAAACTTGTGGTTGGTGTAGTAGAATTTCAGTTTTTTTTTTCCCGGTTTCGAAGAAAAAAAAAAATCCCGGAGGGGCAGCGTTGGGGTAGGGGAATGGGGGAACCGGAAAAACGGTAGACAGCAAACTAGCCGTACTAAAAAAAGAAGCCACAGGATAAAAAAAAGAAACCACAGCAGCACGAAGAAAAAAAGAAAATAATAAAAATGACGAAACAATTATGTTTTCTTTCATCGGGTGTTTTTTTTTTTAATGTAGACCCGTTTTGCCGAAAATTCGGCGAAAGGGGACTTCCCTTTTCGCCGAATCAAAATATTCTCCAAAAATACATATAACGTTGGCGAAATTAAAGGTATGCATTCCTAATTGGAAGGAATTTATGATAAATTGCGGTTTCTGTTTTTATGTTTAGCCTCAGCGAACGATGCATGTGATTTTTGAAAAAATTATTCGGCGAAACAGGAATTGCCGTTTTGCCGAAAATTAAGATTGATTAAAATTCACACTGATTAAGACACTGATTAAAACTGGATTCGGCGAAACGGCTAGACTTTACAGGTTTTTTAATACAGCAAATGTCATTTAAGCAAATGTTACTGGGTCAAAGCCTTCGATGGGTGAGGACTTTGACCCATGGGTCCCACAGCCAAATTGTGACTCGATCTGACCATCCCGCCCGATCCTGACCAACGAGTCGATTCCGACTTTCACTAAGCCCGAAAATATAAATTATGCACCACAAGGACTTGAAATATACGTATTTTCTGATTCGAATTATGTCCTCTCTAAAAACATGAGGAGAGGACGGTAGCACATAAGAAAATACTCAACCGGTTAAGTTGTCAGCTTTTACGGCTAAACCTCGATCTTGAAGCGTGAGTTGGGTTTTATTGCACGAAAAACGTGACTGTTTTGTTTGTTGGCTGTCAAAGGGAGGCTAATTGGCTGGCAACCTTGAGTTTGCCACCAGGTGGCAGTCGCATCTTTTGCAGGTGTTTTGGCGGGGGCGATGCAACTACTATCGATGAGGATTCACACGTTTATTGATGGTCAATTTAGGAGAAGACAGAGGGAAGAGGCATCCACACCATTTGGGCCTTTGCACGTGATCGGAATGAGACCGCTTTCATTTAGATACTTTCCCTCCGGCCATCTTGGCTGCTCCCCTGCCCTACTCATCATCTTTTCGTGTGTTTTTTTCTTGTTTTTTTCCCCCAACAAAGGGGCCGTCTCCTGTCTTTTATGTCCATCTTGGATCTTCTTCTTCGCAAACATTGTGACGTTGGGTTTTTTAATTTTTTTTTTAGTATTATTTTTTGTTTGATTTTTTGTTGTTGTTTTCGAGTGTTTATGAAATAGAGAGAGAAGCCTGCAGGTCGGAAACTTTAATTGCTAGCTCAACGCCTTCATTATTTTGGTCAATGGAAAAGTGGTCTGCGTGCCAATTACCAAGTGTTGCTGACACAATTTGTGAAAACGTGATAGGTTTCAAATCATGTGTGCCCGTGGATCACTTTATTAACAAGAATTCAGGCTAACGTTCCTGAGGAGGGATTTGTCCGAAACTCAACACCGCCCAACAAAATATCACCATTGTAGATGTAAGACGGGGAGGGGAGGGGGCTGGAGACACGGAGATGTCAAGATCCTTTCTTGATTAAAGAAAAAAAAATAACGCTTGCTTATAATTTATTCAGATTAAGATTCAACCCTTTGGTACTAAGAACCTAATGAAAACCTGGGTTAATGCAATTTCATTTTAAACTAAGCAAACAGTCTGCATTAAAGACTATCTTTGTGAGATTATAAGATTCACTAATCTGAAAAAGAAAGAATAACTATCCCGGCTGGAATTCGAACCCAGGACTTTCCACTTACTAGCCGGCCGCCCTAACCAATGTGCTACCGGGGCGGCTATGGCTGCAGGTTTCAGCCAAGCAGTGTCCGTTAGCAGTGTGATTATTGCTACCGAATGGTAAGCGGGAAGTCCTGGGTTCGAGTACCAGTCAGGACAGTTATTAGTTCGTTGTTAGATTAGTGTATCTTTATTCTCACAGGTCGAGTTTTTAAAGGGAAAATAAGATTCTACCGTAGTGCGGTAAAACTTTGGTTTTAGTTGTTCAGTATAATACATTTTAGTTGTCAGTAAAATGCTAATCTTTTTCGTTTTTTTATTTTTTATTTTTTACTGTAAGACGTCGTACACCGCATGGCACGACTGTCTCGTGCTGTCCCAGGTTCAATCACACGCTCCTAGCGCATTCTGAAAGAAAAAGGGCCCCGCAAATGCGTTCGTGCTCATTCCTTTTGTAGCATGTGAAAGACCCTAGTCATTCATCGCAAAATTGTCCTTCTCCTTCCCGAGGCTTCGAAACTCATGATTTTTTTTTTGCGCGTGTGAATCTGTATTAATAAAGTGTGTATGAGGATAGTATGGTATTCTGCTTCCCTCGTTAGGTTCCACACTGCGAAAGCAACGGGTCGTTGGAACAAGTAACCTTGAACAATAGTGTCATGTGTTTCTAATATAGCCACACGCGATGTAAAAGGAAATCGGCTAGTGAGAGGAAGGCCCTTTCATTGTCTTTTTTTTTAACAGTATATTTTACTGCGTTTTTAACTCTTGCCTGTCTGGGCATGTGTTGTTGCTCAGCGTTAAAAAACACTCCATATACCAGTAGGACGATGACTCATACTTGGTCTGGGTCTACCATCTGAGTTCGTTGTTTATCGTAGGAAGTACTTTGGTGTTTGGTGAAAGTCTGTTCTTTGGCATAAAATGGCTTGAGCACAAGGTCAAGAAAGTCGGCCTCCTCGGCTCGCAAGGCACTTGCTGACCCCTAGTGGCAGTCACACACTTCTCCCATCTTTTTAAGCTAGGAATTTTGGGTTTCTCTATAGTGTTGCCTTAAAGGGCAATTACGTCCATTTTGACATGCATGTTTTACTTTTGGGTCACTTACAGAATAACTAAACACAAGAATTGCGGTAGGAATACGTTACGTACGTCCGATACAAGAATATCGTTATTACATCACCAAAACACGTTATGGTTGCCGCCATTGTTTCGCGCGGAACAACTGAAATTAATACCGACAGATGGCGCTATGCTGTTTAGATTCGGAAGTGCCGACGGAAGCCCACTGAGATAGCTCTGTCGGCTATGAGGAGCTCAAGCGTCTGACAGCCTTAGCTGGCCAGTAATGTCGCGTGTTCGCTTACCAGTTATTTAAAGAAAAGAAAAAGGGGGTCGTAACATGGATTTGTCTTCGAATCTACTCGAGCCAAATAACTTCATTTGCGAATGATGATTTTTTTCCCGTGCAGATGTTTCCTTGCAGCAAACTCATTCGGCTTGTGTCCAGATGCAGTTCCGACACCTGCACCAATTCGGGCGGCCAATATCTTTCGGTAACGCGCTCTCGCGAACTAAAAAAAATCTTCGTTCTCAAATGAAGTTATTTAGCTCGAGTATAGATTCGAAGACAAATCCATTTTATGACCCCCTTTTTTTTTCTTTAAATAACTGGTAAGCGAACAGCACGACATTACTGGCCAGCTAAGGCTGTCAGACGCCTGAGCTAACTCTCAGCCAACAGAGCTATCTCAGTGGGTTTCCGTCGCACTTCGAAAACGCATAGCGCCATCTGTCAGCATTAATTTACGTTGTTCCGCTCGAAACTATGGCGGCTCCCATTACGTGTTTTGGTGATGCAATAATGAAATTGTTGTATCGGACGTATACGTAACCACAATTCTTTTGTTTAGTTATTGTTTAAGTGATCCGAAAGTAAAACATGCATGTCAAACTGGATGTAATTGCCCTTTAAAATTTATTTTGCGAAATACGTAAGTTTAATTTACGATAGGTAGTATGTTTTTCAAGAAAGATATTAATTGAAAGTTTAAATAGAGAAGCACTTTTTTTTTTAAATAATGAATACGAAAATATGGGCTTTCACGATTACTCAGCAAACACTAAATTCAGACGAAATGTTTCCATTTGTGACGTTTACTTAGCCTGCAAATTATTTTCCTAAATACTGGTAAATAACTGTGCGGGTGAAATTTTCATATTATAAGGTTATGACTCACGTCTGCAATTGAATTAAATGCTAAATTCAATTTTAAGTTTTTTTTTATTGCTTGCTTTCATTGTTCAACATAGGTACAGCAAAATTTCTCGAACTGTCTAAAACAATATCAAGATCATAAAGTTAAAAGGCAGTAGTGATTTGATTTTGTGACACCACACAGTACACAGAAACTGTAGCCTGCATGTCTTCGAGCTTTAAAAATGTGTGCTTTGATACGATTTTTGTTAGATTAACTCACAATTACATAAATGTTACAAAGTGTTTGTTTCCTCTCTTGGCTTTTCTATCTGATGCGATTTTGTTAGATTAGTCAGATCTGTATAATTGTTGTAAACATGGGTACCGTGTTGGAGAAAGGCATATTAGGGAGATTGAGTTACTCTTACAGTAAATTAAAGGTACATTCCTCCTTTCCTCTATGGCTCACTTTGGCAACATTAGTTCAGACGTGTGTGAATATTACAAAGGCATTCATTTTCCTATTTTTAAGAAACGCGGTTGCAGGGACGATGCCAAGGGGGGCGCCCCCCACCATCAGATCAAAATCAAACGAATAAACTAAGAAAATTCTGTTTACTTATTAAGAAAACTATGTTAGTTTCTTTCGTAGCGGCAGGAAGGACTTGAGGTCACATCAATGGAGCCTAGTTGTTACTGTGAGAATTGTAAAATCATCCTTTTTTCAGCTGGATTAAAAAATATTCCAAAAAAATGGTGTAGAAAACAGTTAAAAATGTTGAGTGTGAGAAAGAGAATTGAAAGAGTTATTTTTATTCTTATTTTTTTTTCGGCTGGGGGAGAGGGGACCGCAAAAGTAGAATTTTTCGGTTCGCCCCCCTTGCAAAAATTGCTGCCCCACTGCCGCCTCCCCAGTAAAGTGATTCTAGCGTCGTCCCTGCGAGGTTGCTACATTCACCCTAACCTATGTAAATGTCGCAATTAGTGTGAAGGTATGTCCATTTAAAGGCACATGCATCCATGTTGGCCTTCCTGTACGACTCAGTTTTACGACATTAGGTCAAACGTACGTAAATGTTGCCAACAGTCATTTTCTTGTTTTTTCTTGCGTGCGAGATGATTTTGCGACATTAACTCTAACGTGTGTAAATGTTGCAAACGCTAATCTCAACGGGTCGCACGACATACCGGGAGGATTTATGTCCCTTTAATCTGAATCCAGAAAGATTTACGTCAGTGTTGGTTCCATATTCCAGTTGCAAAATAAATGTCACTTTTAAAGTGTTGTCAGCATCTGTCTTACTTGGAAATATTTCGTTATTTCAGTGTGTTGATGTAAAAGAAGAATTTTAGGGCAGTTGTAATCGTCCATTGATGATTAAAGGACCACCTCTCCTTATTTTCGCTGCATCCTACAAAACTGACCCTTTCCATAATTTCTGTTGAAAGATTTGCTTGAATTAGAAATGCATTTTGCATACATGCAAGAATAGGGGCGCAACTTCAAAATAGACGCCGAAGCGGGAGTGCAGTAGAGGTTTTCATAATAATAATAAAAAAGAAATGCAGTGTTGCCACTCAAGGTACGAGCCCAGTACAGGCCACCTCCTTCTTCATTAAAAAAGTGTAGATTTGGAAACACAAGGCGAGAGCCCAGTGGATCCCCCCTCCCCCTTTCAGTGTCGTAATTAGGGGTAGTCTAAAGGGTGCAAGGCACCCGGGCGCAGGTGGCAGGGTGCCAAGAATTTACGAGTCAGGGGCCTAAATAAGATAAAATTCAGTATTGTTTGGTCTGGGCTTGGTGGCCACTTATTCCCCAAAATTGTGTAATTGCCCAACATTTTCCCCTTGCACCCCTCCTTGGGAAAGGTAGTTCAGACTCTGCCTCTCCCCCCCCCCCCCCCCACCCCACACACACACACATCTTCATAAAAAAATGCAGTTTTTTCACACAAGGTGCGATGTTCAGTAAAGGCCTCTTTCCCCTCTTACAACAACAACAAAAAAAACAATTTAAGTTTTTGCCACACAAGACGTAACTTTCACGGAACGATAGCAAAAAACAAAAAAAAAACAATGAGGCGTCACAGGACTGTGATATTAAATTCTTCCTCACAACTTAATTAGCCCGACATATAAGCATCATGGATAAACAAGTTTTCGCGGTGTATTCAAGTTTTGTTTATCTTGACAGAACATGTTTCAGCGTGTAGGGCGATTGTTACTTGAAGGACAATGAGACTACATCTAACGCTCACACTCACACCCTAAAACGGTGATTATTTTATTGTGCCAATGTGGCACCGTTTTATTATACCAGTGTGGGGACATCGTGGAACGATGCAATTGGGGGGGGGGGGGGGGGGGGGGGGGGGGGGGGGGGGGGG
>JAHWFP010204561.1:87985-111222 GCA_023313725.1 Lithobius niger | reverse complement strand
TTCGTGAATCCCCTACCCGTCATTATTTTTCCTGCGTAGCCCACACCCTTCGAGGTCTAGCTGCAAAGCAAAACTATTGTTATTTAGCGTTTCCGGCCCGAATTCTGTAATTTTTTTTTTAATTTAATTTTGTGGTGCACCGCGGGTGCACTTATCATTCACGTTAATTAGCAAAGATTAACCTTGGATGATGGATCAACGGCAAATTCAATTCCTTAAAAAATGTACCAGTTGAATAGACTCTGAATTTGGACATTGTTTACTGTCCCGCCTTAAAATGAAAGTTTCAGAATGCTGATGCGTTCCAGCCGGAGGGCGTTGTGTTTCTAGTTATACCCCAACTTCAGTCATTTCCCTTTCAGACAATGCGTGGGTGTATATGTATGTGGGTGGGGGGTTCTTTAGTTGCCGCAGCTGCGTTCCATCCCGCCTGCCCTGGCTATCTCTTTATTCACCATGAATTTTCGTGTCGAATTACGCGTTGCATGAATGGTAGCCCATCCTTCCTCTGCCCGTCCAAGAATGTCCCTCCCTCCCTCATCCGCTTTTTTCATGTCTCGTAATGCCCCTCTACTTAGACCATTCTTCAGCTCTAACACCCACTCTCTACCAACAAAGCTCCCGCCCTTCATATTCTAGTTGGGGAACCCGACCCTCTTGTTCCTCGAGTATTTTTTTTTTCTCCTTCTTTATTTCGAAGGGGGAAAGTGTTCCATCCGTGCGTCGGACGAAAGTTTCTTCCCAACAAACTCTGCTTGGTCGTGACTCACGATCTTTCCTCATTTCTTCCTTCCCTCCCTCCGCCGCCGGAGTGGTTTGGTCGGCGCATGCTTCTCCCGGCCCGGCTGCTGGCTGCCACTCCTCCCCCGCCGATCCGAAGGATTGGACTGACCCAGGTGTGTTGGACCAACGAACTAAACTGCCCACCTGCGTTCCTCGGGACGATTTGCCACGTTGCCCGACGTTTGAGGAATATTTACCTTTATTAGGGGATCGAGCATCAAGGTAAGTTGGTGAATGAAGGATTATTAAACTTGTGGCTCACGGATTTGTGGGGAACCTCATTTCCTCCCGTGGGCGGCAACTTTTAGTCGGGACAAAAGTTGTGTGTGTTGCAACTCCCGTGCAGCAATTGCAGTGTTGTTATTGTGAATTCGCTTGTGATTAGTATCGTGCATTGTGACGAAATGTAGCTAAGGATTGTTACAACTTGGGGGCCGTTACCTGGACGGGCTACAAGACCTGGATTTTTGGCCTCACCTTCGCCCGCTGTCCATTGGATGAATATCCATTGAAGCGTTCCTTGAGAAAAGTGGCGTGCAGATGTTGGGAGCACGATTGGCGGGGCGTGACCGTATTTCCCCGTTACCACAATTTGAATACAATGCTTAGAAACTTCCGGTGCAAGGGAGGTACTAGTCGGTGAGAAGGACACCATCCCTTTGGTTGTATAAGAGCTGAACTTAAGTAACTGTTAACACTTTTTCTATTATCTGTGACGTGCTGCCATGGGTCACCAAGCTCTTCCATTTGCATTACATCTTGACAACTCATGGCTGGGATGATTTTGAGATTAAGTAATATTATTCTGTATCATGAGTGTAACATGTTTAGGGGTCTCGTGTTGTTTGATGTTCAAAAAAGCGACTGAAGGATTAGAAAATGAAATATCACTTCCAGATTTGTGTAATAACTTGATTCAGTAGGTACCTATCACCAGTTCAAAGATCTAACATTGTCTTCCACATCTTGACGCACCAACTCACACAAAGTAATATTATCGTTGGATGGTATGAGGCGACCTTATTTTAATCTAAGACTACAGCCTGATGTTAAGTGTCAAATAATTATGTTAGCCCTACGTGATGTTGGCAGCTCAAAAGCGACTTAATGGTTCGAAAATGTTCTTCTTTCCGTACCATTATTATTCAGTGGGCAGACAGTTGGTCGCCAAACATCTTTCATTTGCATCCATATCCTCAGCCACTCGATTAGTCATACAAATCATTACGGCTGTTGCCCCAATGTCTCGCGTCGGAAGAGTTCCTTTCCAAGTGAAATATGTTAAGGGTCGCTTGTGATGTTCATTTGAGGCTAACAAAAAACGACCAAAAGATTTGAAAACGATGTTCTTATTGTGATGTTATGTATGTTAGTGATGTCAACTGTATGATGCATTGTCTGTCCTTGAGAGCAGAAGCGATGACGCGTCAAATTTCATCAGGCGAAAGTCTGGTCTGCTGTCGGTCGACATCTTCTTTTCCCGCGTTCCAATTTGGCACAGCTGCTGAACAAACGTACGCGTGAGCTGCTCCTCCACTCCCCCCGCCTCCCCACCCACCATCGCTCATTCCGTGCTAAACGTGGCTGAAATCCCGATTGCAAACGGAAAAGTATACGCGAGAATGGTTGGTGAGGGGGGGGGGAGGGGGGAGAATTAGAATCAAAGGATGGTTGCTCCGCCATCCCACGCCTTTAGCTGTCGGTCGGTCGTCTTGCTTTGGGCGTCTGGATGTCCGCTTGACCCTCGACTGGACTCATTCCGATGACCCAGGAAGACACAAGGGTGTTCAATAACCTCCTTCCTGTCAATAATTCTTGTCAATGATTGAACGAGAGGGTCCTACAATGAACGGATATTGGCAACTGACGTGACGAGAATTGGGGGAAATGAGGACTTGTTTTGTTGTGCTGCATCTCGGGTTTGTTTATTTTTGGAATGTAGACTGCCCGAGTATACATAAATAGATGTAAGATTTTTTATAGGGATGCACCGAATATACAGCCGATTAGTTAAACTGCCGAATAATTAACCGAATGCTCTGCCGAATACCTGTAAATCAAACATATTTGATCATTTTTCCATCATTTATGAATGTCAGAAGACAACTCCTCACAAACAAAAAACTAAATGCTTAGCTAAATGTTCTTACATTGACACAATTGCATAAATACATACTAAAAAATATTCGGCAGAATACCAACAAATCATAACACTATTCGGCCGAATACCGAACATCGTTATTCGGCTGAATACCAAATACTTGAATTTTTGGCCGAATACCGAATATTCGGTGCATCCTTAATTTTTTTACGCTGAAATTTACATTACATGTTTTAGCTCGGGCAGTGCGAAGCAAAGCTGTACCTTTCTACCCTCTGTGCTGTTTGTGTTTCTGTATTCACCAACTGATTCTGTCAAACTGTCAAAATCTATTACACGCCGTATTTGTCGACTTAACTTCGTAAATCAGTAAGCTGGATGAGGGTCCAGTATTTTCGGAGCTTGAGGCGTGAAATTCGTTTTTTTTTGCTCGTTGTCATGAAGCAACAATGCCCCCACATCACAGCCTTACGAGGCAGATTAACGAAAAGTAGAAGCATCGTAGCCGTCAGTCTTCGATTGTTGATAAACAAACTCGACCATTACGCCACCCTTGTTTCTTTGCAGCTTTTTAAAAGAAGTTTTTTTCCCTCACCATTCTGCCGCCTATAGATCAAACTATAGAACATTATCTTTTTTACAATGATAATTAATGTACATGTTTTTCCATTAGAAATGGATCCAATGGTTTGAAAGTTTCTGTATGTTATAAATCTATTTTTCTTTTGTTTATCATTCAGTATTTCCTCATATTAATCAGGAGTGATTATTTCCTTATTTTCCCCGATTTCCTTCTTTTTAGAGTTTTGAAAGCGACCTAAAATACTTTGAAAGATAAAACTCTGGAATGACGATTTACAGGAATTGTTCTCCTTTCATCAATGATCAAAAACCGTTCATATGCTGTTTTTTAATTTTATTTGTACTCGAGCTTTTATTAGTGATACTTTTTTTAAATCGATACCTTGATTGGTTTTGATACTTTGAAGCGATACTATCTTAGTTTTGAAAAGATTTTATGGGTATCAAGTCATGCATGGATTACTACTGTAAATCGTTTTGTAAATAAACGGGTTAATGGCAGAAGAACATAAATGCCATACACGTCCGGGTGATCCCTGTAATAGTGACGTAACAAAACTCGTACGGCGTGATAACTAAAGGTGCTTGCCTCCATGTTGGCTTTCCTGTGTGTCTCAGTTTTTCAAAATTAGACCCAGGGCCGGATTAAGGGGGGGGGGGATGCTTACTTTGGGTGCTGAAGCACAGGGCGACGGGCCGAAAAAGGGCCTCAAGGGTGCCTCACGGTAACTAAAAATCATGCAGTTTTACTGCTTTTGAAAAATAATTGTCGTTATTTTTCCTTTTTTTTGCGGGGGAAGGGGCACAATAAAGGTTAAGCACCAGGCCTCTATGAGGCTTAATCCGGCCCTGATTGGGTCAACCGTATAAAATACATGTTTCAAACGCATTCATTATATTTCTTCCCTGTATGTGACGAAGGTTTCACGGTTAAAAATGGAACGCCAGTAGACATATAAGCAATTTGAGACGTTTCAAAGCAATCCCCAATTCGTTATCAAACAATAACAGATAGGGCTAAGAAGCCAAAGTCAAGTGAAACTACTTTAAAAATCCATAGAAATAAAAATACCCAAGGTACAGGAATGAAAATCATAAATAAAATGGACCTGCGACAGCTTAGAAACTGCCATTAGGGAACTTAATCTCTCACACCAGCAGGCGAAAGGGTCAGGTTCCCTACTGGAAATGTCTAAGCTGTTGTAGGTCCATTATATTTATTATTTTAGTGCTTTTTTTAAAGTTTTTGTGGATTTTAAAGTGTTTACTTGACTTTGGCTTCTTAGCTCTGTGTTTTATTGCTTCATAATGAAGCGGGAAGTCGCAAATTGTTTATTTTGCATGTACTCAGGATTCCCACCAACCTGGAGAACCTAGAAAACGCAGGGAATTAATCGATTTTTCACAAAAACCTGGAAAACTCGGTGGGGGGGGGGGGGAGAGAAGCAAAGCCACACTTTTAGGCCTAGTTCTGAATGCATTAAAGATATTTTGGTAAAACATTGATATGAGGGATTTGATTTACCGCAGTAACCTAAAACTGGCCTCAAAAATGGATTCCTCACATAAAGAAACCAATATTAAGTGGTATTACCTAACATTTTGTGGCCAATTGAAGCCAAGCCATTAAAAGGATTTGTCACCTATGGCAGCCATATTGGATTTACGGTAATCGGGCCGTAAATACCATGTAAATTGATCCTAAAACACAAAACTAACCTCAAAATGGATTCCTCGCATCAAAAGAACCCCAGATTAATTAGTATTACACACATTTTGTGGCCAATAGAAGCGAAGCCATTACAAGGACCTACCTATACAAGTGGTGGTCATATTGGATTTATGACAAACTGGGCCGCAGAGATCGTCCACAAGTTGCTTGCGATTGTTTTCTAAAACCTTTTGGCTGTACCTAACACTGTGCCAAATTTCAATAACTTGGCCAAAAGTGCACGATTTGAAGGAATTCCTCTTCAGCTATGAGTGGTGAAATAAAATTTATTCTTGTGACTTCTTTGTTAACGCCTAAAAGTTCATTAAATTGGGCTCCTCTTTTGCACCGAGTGAGCCCTGAAAAAAAGTAAAACTGCAAAAATGTGTGGAAAATTTTCCTTCCTGAAATTTAGGTAAATAGACAGGAAATTGACCTCCATTACTTTGGAAAACTTGGAAAAGGCCCCAGGAAAATTATTTCAATATTTTGAGGGGAACTCTAATACAGTAGTGGCTTTCTATTATTAATTGTCACGTCTTAGTGTTCATACTATTTCAACACGAATGTTTTACGCGAGGTTTCACGACATTCTCTCAAACCTATGTAAAAGTTGCAAACGTTATTTACGCGTGGAACACGAAAACTGCTGCGAGAGGGCGTATCCCTCTTTTTAAGGTGGCCTGGCACAGATAAATCGGTGCAAGCCGGCGCCGATAAATTGGTTGTACATGTTCTTTTTCGAAGATATTGAGAACACTTGTTTTAGTTGACTAGTCGGCCATTGCTTTACACGTTGTTTCATTTAAGTGTAGACTTGAGAAGCATTTACGTGACCTTCACCCCTGGCCGAAATCTAATCGGCCATGTCACGTATCTCGAAGGAAGCTGACTCAGTAGCTCCCCCTCCTCCCCCCACGTCCGCCATGTTCCCCCCTCTGTTATTATCAGGATTTTAAAAGTTTGGGTTATCCGGTGGAGCTGATGTGGGAGATGGTGTGGGGAGAAGGGAGGAAAGCTACTGGAATGGAATATGTGAAAGGAAGAAACCAAAGATTAATTCTATGAAAGATGCTCATCTTGTATCGTAAGTCGTGTGTTAAAAAGTTTACATGTATTCTTCCAGAGGTCTTTTTCTTGGCCTTGGAGTTGCTTGACTGACGCTTGTAATAATGCTTGTAATTATTGTCAGAAGCCAACGGGAACTAATTAGAAAGATGTTCCCACTTAAAGTGGGAGACTGTATTATGCAAATGATCCACAGATGAAGTAACGCTTTAAAAAAGTTACGTTGTTTATCTTCAGCCTAAAAATAAAACTAAAAGTGGTTTCAACTCGGTTGTTTTGTTTGTGTGAATAGTTAAAGGTACATTCCTCCCGGTTGGCTTTCATCTAAGTTTTGCAACATTAGCTAGTTCAAATGTGTGTAACTGTTGCAAAGGCGTTCATTTTCTTATTTCACCCTCGAGAGAAACTGTTTTGCTACATTCACTCTAGTTTATTTAAATGTTGTTAAAGCTATTTCTGCTAAAGCTATTTTGCATATGATGCGCGAAAATTGCGAGAGGATATGTCCTTTTAACCATTTGACTAAATTATGTTCTAATAGAATCTTAGAATTAAAAAAAAAAACAGGCTACTAGAATTAAAGGGGGATTTCCACCAAATAACAGGCTGCATCATCTATGGCCATTTACCACTATCTAGTTATGTCTAGCCCTTACTTTCAACGAGCGAAGGAACGCACAGATAAATTTCTTTTTATGAAACAAACAAGCCACGTGCCTCCTTAATTATTGAGTGTAAAGTTGGTGCGTCCACGTGCACCAGGGAGCAATGGTAAGGTTAACTTAATGACATCACGGGCGCTTTTTTTCTGTACTTGGACCATTTTTAAACAGATTTTGAACTGCTAGATAATATAATATATAGAGACGATGCTCGAGGCATCCACCCACCCAAATTTCCCGGCGGCAGATGTTAAGTGGAAGACGTACCACGTTACAGTTGTTTTTTGCCGCATGAGGGAGGAAAGCGGAGTACCCGGAGGAAACCCTCGTGCAACGTGTGGGAAACAACCGGAGAAAAACCCGTACGTATACACTTCCCATCGCCAGGATCGAACTTGGGTCTGTACGAAGCCAGAGATGACCAGGACGCCTATCGAATCTGACGCCCCAGTGCTTGCAGCTACCCGTGGGCGCCATCTAGTGACACTGATATTGTTAACCTTGACTGCTTGCTCCCTGGTGCAAGTAGACGCACCAACTTTGCATCTCAATAATTAAGGAGGCACATGGCTTATTTGTTGTTCAAAAAGAAATTTCCTTGCACATTCCTTCGCTCGTTGAAATCAAGTGCCACACAGAACTAAATAATGGTAGACGGCGCTAGATGCTGCAACTTGTCATTCGGAGAGTAGTCACATTTTTCATCTACTAAGGTTATCTCGGGACGGAGAGGGACAATTTTGCTAAGAAATACCTAGGATTAAAATTGAATTAAGTTTTAGTTTTATTCTACTCCTGGAATTATTGAGGGGGTGTTATTAAATGGTCAAAGTAGTAAACGTGGGTTACCAAAGATTGCCATGGATTACTAAGAATACCTCATATTGCCAAGAATTACTTCGGAGTTAGTCATTACTCAGGCTTACCAAGGCATACATCTAATTACCAGTGGCTTACCACAGGATTCCCTGTTACAAACTCGTATTACCAAGAACAGTCTTGGAAATCATGGATTACTTTAGATTAGAAGTTAGTTGCAGCAAACATTACGTCGGCACAGTTTCTAATATTACGCTGAATTTCCTCAGATTGCATGTGACCTATAATTTTAGGTTACCACCAGAATTTAACTTACTGATTATAAAATCAAGAATCTTATTCTAGATAGGGGAATTTCAGTTCAACCATATATGTATAAGCAAGCATATTTCCATTAATACTCGTGTTAACAATTTAAATAAATAAATAAATAAACAGCTTTAATTAGTTCAAGAGTTCCTATGTGCTATACTTAACTGCCTCTTGCACTACAGTATAAGTCAGAATGCGAAACCTTGATAAGATTAACAAGCCAGGTGTAAATTCACTTACTTAACCTGAAATCGATCCTAAACAATAATAGGCACGCGTCAAACCAAGCTCAAGTGTGCAATTACATTAGGCATTCATTAGGGCGGAACCGAACAGGAACCAAACGAAACACTGGTTTTGGCGGGCGACGTGTTAGTGGTTAAAACGGCAGAATAACCTCGGATGGATCACGACAAAGAATATTTCAGATTACTAGGTTGCTACCGGGAATACGTTGGATTACTACACGGAATATTTTGGATTACCACAGAGTCTTCTACGTAGCGGATTTTGTAAATTAACTGGGAATATATTGCGAATTACTGAACATTACCACTGAATACCATGAGTGCCACAGGATTGCTAAGATTACCTAATGATTACCAAGGCAAACTGGTTTACTCGTGAATTACCTAATAATTGTATGCCGGATTACCAAAATCGATATCTTCTTGGAGATTATGGAGTTCATTATATGTATGGGTTCCTGATGCTATGCACGGCCAAGGGTGCAGAAAATTCTTACTGGACAAAATTTCCCACAAAATTGTCCTACAGATTTTTCAGATTTCCACAGCCTTTCACTATGTAGGCAAGCCTTTTTCAGTGAATTGCCACAGTTCTCCGAAATTTCCCGCGAACCTCGTTCTAGCGTTCTGGCATATTCTGCACCCCTGTGCACGGCTAGTCTGCACCGTTCGCAACTCTGGTACAGTTTGGTTGCTCAAGTGTATGTCCAAGTTTCACCGAACTAAGTTGCTTTAATCCAATTTTTGTGCACACTGGCTAAACTCCTACACTGGCTAACAACGCTGATTTTTGTTCGCTTCGCTCACTCAGTCAGCACA
Source organism: Lithobius niger (assembly GCA_023313725.1). Classification (NCBI taxonomy): domain Eukaryota; kingdom Metazoa; phylum Arthropoda; class Chilopoda; order Lithobiomorpha; family Lithobiidae; genus Lithobius; species Lithobius niger. The sequence goes on along the minus strand of JAHWFP010204561.1, from coordinate 102,117 downwards.
TCCTGTGACTCAAATCACTGGATGCACCGTTTTAAAAATTGCCACGCTCACCCATCGTGGCATGAAACAATATTTTGCTGGCTAACAATATTGCATTGCGTGCTGAAGTCCGTTGTACGGACGTGTGGTGGTGGATCCATTGGTTTAGTTAACTCATAAAAGTAGTATAGTCTTGATTTACACGATCTTATTATGTAGATTACCTCTACCTCATCAAACGGGGAAAGGGAAGAATGTAACTTAAAGGATGGAATCTGATCAAGGTTGGTAGATAAGACCGAGGCTTGCTATCAAAGCCAAGAGAATGCAATTTCTATTCTGTTGCCATCCTGATGAAACGATGCATTATTAAAGTCCCTCTAGAGAAAATCCTGGGAATAAAGCTGCAAGGGAGAGTAGGCCCCTGTTGTCGGGCGGTTTTCTGTCAAGTACATTATACTCGAGTACCGGCAGTCTATAGACCAAAAGTGAGCTGAGTGGCTTACTGAGACAGACAGACGCCAGCTGTGAATACTGTATGGCTCAATAGACACCGAATTCATAATGCCATCAATTGTATTGAACTGCAGAGGGGACAATTTCACAATGCCTAGTGTTGGCAGTTTCCCAGGAAATACGAGTGCGTACAAGTAAAACCAGTAATGCCCGTTAAGTAAGGAAACCCATTGTTTTTTAGTTACTCTGCCATAATTCGTACTTTAGTAATAACGTTCTGTAATTGGTAGTTTGGTAAAAAGAAATGCACGAGGGTTAGGGAAAAGAGGCTTGTTTTAGGTTGGGGGAACGTTCAGGCTAAAGGGACCTAACCAAAATTGGGCCTACTAAAGGCCTACCTGCCAAAAGTCCCCTAACCATGAGACCTAGCAGGGGTCGAAGGGACCAGCCAGTTGGCTGGCCCGAAGGCTGACTGATTTTGCATGTTAGCTCCGTTTCTTTTATACCCGAAAGTTCGCCATGATAACCGCGAAGTAACAAGGGTATTATGGGTAATGGAATGTTCTAGAAGGTTCTAGATCGCAGGGAACGGAAATAAAATTACAATACATAGATAATGCCCACATAATGTAAAATTAAGAATAAGATTGGCCATTGGTCCCGGTAAACGTGCAAGTCAACAAGATTTGAGACCGGGCTTTGGGGAAAAAAGCTGGGATATCCTGAAAAAGCCCAACACGCATCGCTTTTTTGGGTTTTACCGTATATTTTCTGGGTTTGTCTTAGAGTTTTATCGCGTGTAATTTCGGCGTCTGTTTTAGTGTATAAATGAGGAGATAGAGATAGGACAGTTAGTAGATACACTCCTAATGGCTGCTAAGGTGCCAACATAATGCAATCACCATTTGCCATTGTAATGCACCACCATGTAACAAATGACTTTCCTTACAAACTGGTAACAAGTTGTTAACGGCTTAAAAATTATTAGCAATTAATAAAAAAAAAAAAAGGTAATACTAACCTTTTATATAGGTTAACTGTTGCTTGCTTTTAAGATTTAGCCACAAATCGGATGATTTTTTAATGTAGATTGACAAAAAATAGGTGAAAACCCCACTAGGCCCTACTGGCCTGGGATTTATTTCGTTTTTTTTTAACCAACAGAGTAGTTTAATAACAAGATTTCATACATCCTTGTGTACAGTTTCAGCTCAAATCATTTAGTGACTTGAGTTTTTTGTATCAGTATCTGGGAACTCGAAATACCAAGTTGGTAACAATCGGGCAGTTCTGAATTCCAGGTCAGTTAGTAAAATAGTTCTCATCTATCTATCTTGCTTGCAACGCATTCCTTTAGCGCTAGTTGGGATTAATTTTATCCAATCTAATAGCCGAGTCAGTACGATCAGAACCTAAGAAAATGTGAAGTGTCCATGTCATGACAATCGCTTCATATTCCATCCATTGTTTCAAGGTCATCTCAGAGAGAAGATGTGGGTTTTGTTTCCCGGATCCAGGCCATTTGTTTCAACATCGTCAGAATCTTATTTTCCCAAGCGATGCTAAAAGGCGTCAACTTTCTGGCATGCGCATGAACTGGCGTTAAGTCGGGAGGCGAAGCACGCTATTTCTACCCCTTAGCTTGAAGAAGCCATCTGCTTTACAGCTTCACGCTCGTGGTACGCTGTTGCGTGGATGCCTGTAGTAATCGTATGTATCGAGAGGTATTTTTTGCACCTGTCCATTGCCCATTCGGTTAAAACCTATTCTACGCATTTTTCACCTGTTTATTACGAAAAAATTTTAAAACCAGTCGTTCTACATTTGGCCGCATGGGGTTGCCCAGAACGAGATGGAACATGAGGTCTCCGTTAAAGGGACACAAATCCTTCCGGTATGTCATGCGAACCGTTAAGACTAGCGTTTGCAACATTTACACCGGTTAGAGTTAATATCGCAAAATCGTCTCGCACGAAAGAAAAAAACAAGAAAATGACTGTTAGCAACATTTACATAAGTTTGAACTGATGTCGCAAAACTGAGTCGTTCAGGAAAGCCAACATGGATGCATGTACCTTTAAGCTCTACAGCCGCTCCTTTATGACGCTCCTACTCCAATGTGCCGTAAAACCTAAGCAAACATTAAAAATTTAAATGATTTAATGAGAAACATTAAATACGTGGATAACCATGCAAGTCGAATTGGCAGCAGATAATTTTTTTTCCCGTAAACAGTGACGTTATTTAAATTAAAAAAAAACATGGTAGAAGCCAGCAAGTGCACACAAATATGTTAACCCTCGACGTTTCGGCTATTTCAAAGCCGTTACCCACAAAGTAAAAAAAAAACAATATCGTCTCAGATATTAGCATAGTTCTGTTGTTGGGAAAATCTATGAAATTAGCGAAAATGCCTTTCTCATCTGGCGGTTCCCGTTAACTTAACGGGAATCCGTTGTAACATAAAAGTTTGCCTGACATACTGTTTTTTTTTTTTTTTTTTATAAATGTGGAAGTGCCTTTACCTACTGTGCTTGCCATAAAAGACTTCAATTAATTAGCTGCTCGTGACTGCGGAACGCCAGTTAATAGCTTCCAGCAAGTTACACTCTCCCCTCCCCTTGTGGCCCGGCCAGGCCAGGCAACTGCCTGAACGAAAATTTTCGGCAATCCTCACACCTTCGAAGTAGGCAAGTCCTGGTGCCTTGGTCCTGCTGTTTCCGTGCATGTCATGCTGTGTGAGTGAAGGGAATTAAACTTGAATTCATTAAGTGTTCATGTTATCGTGTCCAGCCAGTGCCAACTACATCACCGACTCCACTCCTACCCAATCCGTGTTTTGAGTCCAGTCCAGCCCACTAAAAGATCCTAAGTTTTTCCTAGCAAAATTGCCCTCTCTGTCCCGAGATGAACCTTACTTAATCCTTAAAAAAAAGGACGTAAAAGACACCTTTTCAACTCCTTGATGCAACACCGTAGAATCTTCGAGTAATGTAAATGACATAGTGGTAAATTAAAAAAAGGAACAGCAGCGCCGTGAATTTTCATAACTAAAACGAGACCACGTGACCCACATCAGCCTATTGGATGACTGAGAATCTGGAGCGTGGGTGCTGTGTTTAGAATAATGGGCAATGCTGTCAAAATGGTGACCCGGCACCTTTAATTCGAATCTTTCCCTTTTTTTTCCAGACCACTGTGATCGAAAATGTATTTAGAATAGCACAAAACGCTCTATTAATTGCATGTTTATTGTTTTGAGAAAGGGTGGGAAAGGTTAAACAAACTCAACAACGTCGTGAATGAACAATGGCTAAGTGAACTTGAATTAATTAATTGTTGACAGTTACTGAACGCCTGCCGATATCCTGCTAATCAATCTGTGCCGCTTTCTATCAGGGCGGCAGCGCGTGTTGATGCAATAATTTTGGGCCAGTCATAGCCTACTTAATCAATATTATTTAATTTAAAAATTGTTCGTTGTTATGGAGACGTAACACTGAAAGTAGAAAAAGTGATGGCAACATAATGATTGTGAATGTCTATCAAATAAAAAAGGATTAATTATATTGTGCATTATTAGGTCGCCATTGTTAATTACTGGTTTGAAAGCTCATGCATAGCTCCCTAATACTGGCTTAAAAGCTAGCATTATGAGCAGTGCGTTGGCGCCTGTGATCTTTAAGTTACTAACCCGTATTATGCGTAGCTTCCTAGAAATGCTTGTGGCGATTACGACTTTCATAGCTCAACTTCACAGGAATGGTTCGTTGTTGGTGATTGAAAATTTAATAGCTGGTATATAGATCCCCTACGAATTGACCATTCTGGTAATTACTAATTTCGTAGATTGTATTACGCATAGCTCCCTAGGGGTGGTTTATTGCTGTGGCCGATTATTGAGCTCATATTACACTAGGTCTCTGGTTTAGTGCTGCTGGTAATTGCTATTTAACAGCTCATAAAATGCATAGCTCTCTAGGAATTGTTCATTGCTGAGTAATTACTAATTTAGTTAGCCTTACACATATGCATAATTCGCTATGTTTTACATTGATTTTGGAGATTACTTAAGCTCATACAACAAACAGATCCTTAGGAATTTGTTTATTTTTTTCGTGTAATTGGCTAATTTATAATAGGTATATTACGGGCAACTCCGTAGGAATTGTTCATTGCTTCTGATGATTACTAATTTAATAGTTCCGAATAGTTCATATTACACGTAGCTTCCTGGGAACTAACTGTTCATTGCGTCTTTTGATTACTAATGTAATAGCTCATACTACACATAAGTCCCTCGGAATGGTTCATTCCTGCTGGTGTTTACTAATTAATAGCTCAAAAAATGCATGGATCCCTAGGATTGTGCGTTGCAGAATGATTATTAATTTAATAACGCCTGGAGCATACGCATAACTCCCTAGAATTGTTCATTGCTTCTGGTGATTACTAATATAGTTCATATAATGCATCGCTCCTTAGGAATTATTAATTTTTCCTGGTGATTGGCTAATTTAATAGCTTTTATTATGCGTAGCCCCATAGGAATTGTTCATATAATTCATCACTTCCTAGGAATTGTTCATTGCTTCTGGTAGATGGTGGGAGAGTGAAATATGAAACGAGTGACTTTCCGTAATGTGTCACAGGTTTGCAGCCGTCTGGTCAACACTGTCTTGTACAATGGTTGGAGCTTGATGCCAAAGCTGATGGCCCCACAATGGGTTGTGTGGTGGGGGGAGGGGCAGCAAGGTGTCTTGATGGTTAGCATGACTTATCATGTGCCAAAGGTCCCACTCGACCTTGGCCACCCCAGGTATTTTCAAGAAGAGAAGATCCCTGTGATATCAGGTCGATTGTAGCTTGTAAAAGATCATAGGAATATCCGATCCGAATTACCTAGCAAAATTGTCCCTCTCGCCTTCTGGTGCTAAGGGCTTTGCTAAGATCTCGTTAAATCTCCAAAGTCGGTGCTACCAGCGGTCGCATAGTCGAACGGAAGGCCCTGTAATCGGCTGGTGTGGGCGATGCCTTTTTTTTTTCTCTTCTTTTTCTGCATGTCCTTTTTTGTCAACTTACTACCTTCTGGCCCAGTTGTATTGCCAACTGTTTCTATATTTATTTAGTGTGTGTTGAATTTGCAGGAAAAAAATGCAAAGGTTTGCCGTGTTCGTTGTACGGAAATGGTTGGAAGGAGTTGTATTGTAAGTAGGTTATAGTCCTTGCTCTTTTCACTCCAAGGCCACCCAATTCACCTTCAAGTTGCGTGTGATTTACTGCTAAGCAGGCGCAGCTAGGGGCGGAAGGAGAAGGGAAGCCTATATTCTCATGCCCCCCTCCTTCCCAACATGGGGAGAAAAAGAGGATGGGGAGGGAACACACCTTGACCTTGTCAGTATGGACGAGAGAATTCAGTCCTTTGAAGATGCGCCATTCTAAACTAGGGTTTCTGGATTTCCTCGGCCTAATTTGAGTTCATAATAAAAACATCACGGCACCTTGAGCTAAATTATAACACGAGGGGGTTATAAACTTTGGTAATCCAGAGTAAGAATTCCTTGGTAATAACTGGGTTATCCTAGTAATCAGATGGAATTCCTGATATCTTCGGTAGTTCGCTGTATTTCCAGGTATCCAATATGCAGAAACATCTGGTAATTCCCAACATTCCATGTAGTAATCCAGGAATCCAAAGTAATCCAGTAATCCATAGTATTCTGGATTACTAAAAGGAATACTTTTGACTACTACTAGGAACACTTCGGTTATTGAATTACTATATGGGTAATCATTCAGGTAGTCCAGTATTCCGAAGTGCTTTAAGTTAAATATATAGTTAATACATAAAATATAAATATAATGTATTTATATTTTTATAGAAATATAGTTAATATTCACAGGTAATCCAGTGTTCATCCACTAGTAATACATGCTATGCCTAGTAATTCATGTTAGTATCCCCTCAAATTAACGTAAATTCAGGCCGAAGTTCGCATTCATAGAAAGCAAGCAGTGCACAAATAAGTCGTAGATGCTGAAAGTTCGGTAACTGGGTAACTTGACCGTGACCGGGATTGTTATAACTTCTGAAATGTGATAAAGTGTACAATAATAACTAATGAACTTTTATCGATACGAATAAACAGAGTGTTTGCAAGTCTATTTTTTTTGTACTATTAGAAAATTATTCTAGGGATTCACGGAAACGTGCGGAATGGGCGCTTTGGCAACAAAACCTTAAATTTAAAAACTGTTGGACACTTATAGACAAAATTCGAGCGCTTAGGCGACGAATTGGTTAGAAAATTACTTTTACAAGTGGTTCATTTTATTTATACAGTTAGGGATGATAAAAAGTTTTAAAACTTTTTGAGTTCTATTAAAATATATATATATCTGTTACTTTCAAATTATGTTTGTCTATTTATAAATTTTTCAGGCGATATCGGGCCCTTATCATTTGACCTTGGGTGTGGAAGACACAGTGGGTGCTAAGATATCGGATTTCAGTCTACTTTAATTCACATATTTTTTTATTTTTTATACAAAAGAGATTTGTTTTTTTTTCCCCAGGAGAACGGTAAAACGCTCTTGAACTAAAACATAAGCCCAAGTTAGGCTCGATAAAACCCGAAAAACCCAATAAGCCCTGAAGGAAAAACCGCGTGACTTTAATAACCCACACCACGCGGTTTTTCTTTCGGGCTTTATTGGGTTTTTCGGGTTTCATCTGTGTTTTTTGGGTTTATCGAGCCTAACTTGAGCTTGAGTTTTAGTTCAAGAGTGTTTTACACGTAAGTGGTTGTTACGCTTGTTTTAAGGTATCCCATTACCATTGAATGCACCAATGTTAACAAAAACATTTCCTTACAAACAGTTAATAAACAGCTTGAAAATAATTGCTTATTTATTACAAAAAAAAAGTAATAATAAACTTTTATGTAGGTTAACTGTCACGTTTAGGATCGAGCCACAGGCTGAACAATTTTTAATACAGATTGTTAAAAAATACGTAAATCAGACGAAGAAAAAAGACGACAGATTTTTCTTCGGGCAAACGTGCGGGTTTCGGGCGAACGACAGAAAGTAAGTTTAACCTGGAAATGCAAGATTTGTGAGGGGGAGCAAAGCGAGAGCAGAGCATAGCGGGCAAGGTTTTGGACGGTGAACCAAAAGGAGGTCTGGTCGAACCTCACAACTAAAGTGTGGGACTTTAAAAACTGCCTTCTAGGTTGGCCCGAGTCGAGGGGTTGAACAAAGATTTTGTGAGATTTTTCTGATTGATAGCCCTGAAAACTGTTTCACTTCCCTCTTACGATTCCACCTCTCAGAATGCCTAACGATAATGATTTCCTTGTCAGATGTCAAACTGTTTTCTATTTTGTGGGTTGAAATATTTGGCTTTTCAGTTTTCCTTGAACGTTTAAGGGTGAAGTGCTTTCCAACCCATCCTTTGTCTCTACCTTTGATTTGTTGGCTCGTAGGCCTACTTTGATAGATTAAAAAAAAAAAAAAGACCCGCCTTGGCGTGAGACAAAACGTTTTGCGCTCAGAAATTATTAATAAAAAAAAAGTTTGTCCTAAAAGACTTGACGGCTTTAGTCTTAATCCTGGCGGGTAGTGCCTGGGGCAGTGAAGGATTTAAGGCAAGGCCAGATAGGAGTCAGTGGCCGCCCACACGCCGGCCAAATAGGGGACTGGCCTCAGTTAGTGCACTTCCTGTTGCATGACACACGTGATGGACAAGGCTGCACCCACAAACAAGGGACAAGTTTTTTTCTTTCCCTTTTTTTTTTGACTTAAGACCCCCGTGATGAGCACAGGACAGGCCCCCAGATTGCACTGGACAAGTTGTCCAAATTACGTCAAGGCCAATGAGCGTGGGACCAACTTCCTGGTTCCCATTGATTCGTATTGAAGTTTATGTTGGCAGGTGGTAGAAAGAATCTCAATTGGGTCAAAGCCACTATGCCGCGGGGATGAGCCATACAATTATGACGCTCTTCAAAACAGACAAGCCATTGAAAAGTCTTGCATCCATCCAGACTGACTGGCTGACTGATCTAGATCCGAGGGGAAAGAAACGCAATTGATGATAAATGACACGACGCTAAATTGATAATGGCACAGACGTGTTGTAACTGAAAATAGCATTATTTCTGAAGAAGGTCAAATTAATTTAAAAGTATTTTAGTGTTGTCAACAGTAAATTTAATTGTGCTAGTTTATTACACGAGTTTTCGTTGTCTCGAAATGGTGTTTGTGCTGACTGTCAGTTTTCACTTGAGGTTTGCAGTTTCGTCATCGATCATTCAAGCATCCTTTTTAAAAGACTTAAAAAATGCGATTGTATTGAAACGTTAACGACGTGTTTGCTGAATCTTCGTCCCTCTTTTTTTTTGTAGAGCAGCTGCAACAATAGCGCCACGTTGATAACGAGGCTAGCATCTGGAGCGGTTCGTTGAGCTAGCTGCAAATGGCACTAGATGCTGTGAGAGCGGATTTCTTAGGCCTAAAAAACATTGTTTTATCCCATCCCTTCTGCTGCGAAACATGTTAAAGGGGAATTGCCACCAAATGACAAGCTGAAGCATCTATAGCCATTTGCCGCTCTTTAGTTCTGTCTAGCCCTTAACTTTCAACACAGGCGAAAGAAGACACAAATAAATTTCTTTTTATACAACAAACGAGCTACGAGCCTCCTTAATTATTGAGTGCAAATTTGGTACACCGACGTCCACCAGGAAGCGAACGGTAAACTTAAGCCTAACATAACGACATCACGGGTGCTTTTTTCTATATATCGATCGTTTTGAAACCGCCAGATGGGCGCCATTTAGTGACAGTGCTATCGTTAACCTTAGCCGCTTGCTCCCTGGTTAAGGAGGCACGTGGCTTGTTTGTTGTGTAAATAGAAATTTCTTTGCGCATTCCTTCGCTTGTTGAGATCAGTGGTATGTACAACTAAATAATGGTAAACGACGCTAGATGCTGCAACCTGTCTACGCACCTTCAAGGTTATAAATCGGGAAAGAAAAGATTTCACTTGCTGAAAATTAAGGCAGCTGCCAACAAATCCGAAAATATGAGAATTTTTGGTCCCAAGAATTCCGCTCTCACAGCAGTGGCTTGACAAAGTATGCTAATGTTTTTACCTCTGCATACATCCAGTGCCATTGCAGCTAGTCTAATAACCGGCCTCCAGGTGCTAGCCTCGTAGCTAGAATGGTGTTACTTCTCTGGCTTCTTGGAGACTCCGATTCGATCCTGGTGAAAGGAAGTGTATATATACGGGTTTTTCTCCGGTTGTTTCCCGCCCATTGTACGAGGGTTTCCTCCGGGTACTACGGTTTCCTCCCTCCTGCAACAAAAAACAACTCACTCGATGATGGTTCCTTCCACTTAATATCTGCAGATTGGGCTTTCAACAAGCTGTAAGCTTATTGGCAGACAACATCTATTCTATTCTATATTAAAGCCCTAAGCAGGCAGATGAAAATTTCGTGCAAAGCGATGGGTTACTCGTGCTTAAAAGGTCACATTGCTGCAGTCAATTTGTGAGTCCATTGACCGATTTTGACGTCTTTGGTAAACCATCCTGTGACGCCATGCAGCCGCGAGCTGCAAGTCTGATTAGGGCTTAAAAGGAAGATGCGAATTTGTGGTGCGATCAGACTTACTTATGCACAAACGAGTCTATGGGCTTATGTTTGGGTCTTTTATACGTGTATCGCGCTAGATTTGTGACTGTCTATGTTAGAGACTTCATCAGACATTTATTTCATTTTCGCGTCATTCGTTTCGGACTGATGGGGGAAAAAGTGGAAACCATCAGACGATGTTTATTTCGATGTAACTGAACAAAACTGAAAACTTTACCGAGTCAATGAAACTTGAATTGCTGTATCATTGAGAACAACTTTTAGGTGGAGTGGAATTGTCAGTGTAGTCTTAGGGCCATTGAAAAGTCAAGACTTAACGCTAACAAACAAACGTGTCTTTAACAAGACTGCCATTTCCTGTCTGGCGGTGTGCTCCCAACCCGTGACTGGCAGGGGATTAACTGGCAAAGGAAAACCAAACAGTAACCGTATGGACCGGAAGGTATCGGTCACAGTCAGCATCCTGTCTGTGTCGAGTGTTGTTTTGACCGGAATTTGGGTTCTCTCTGCCGTAATAATTGTTCAGTTACTTTTGGTCCAAACAGTATAATGGAAGGTCCAAACAGTATAATTTCACAAATCAATATCTCTGTCACGTTGTTCCAGTGCGCCACGATATTCGTGACGTAACTCACCTCTGCATAAGCACACCTCCTGACTCTGCGCCTTGTTTTCATTTAACGCTATTGTTGTGATCATAAGCGACTGAGGTTTTATCGCCACGAGCTTCTGTAGCTTAAGAGCGTGAGGCACGATACCGAGCTCGTACTTGAATTTTTATTTTAACTCATGTTAATTAAACCAGCTTGTTATTCAAACATGCTGTCTCGGCTGAGTTATCTGGGAGGAGAGGCTTTCCCTCTATAAATTGGCGCCCGAACAGGGACTCGAAAACGACTTGCAATAATTCCAGCCGTAACTCGTTGGCGAGCATGGCCTCCACGAAGTCTGCTGTTAGATCAGACAATAGGCTACATTTCAAAATCAAAATTTGAAAACTTCTCCCGAAAGCAAAGATAACATGTGTATGGCGTTTCACGTGGCTATAGTGATTCGAGAGTTAATTTAAATATCAACGAGCCTTTTTAGTTTCTTCCTAAACTGAATAGGGAATTTGTAAACATGGAAACATTCCTTTAGTGTAGTCTCCATTCATAACGCGGGGTCAATGACAGATTGATAGATGCAGTTGGACGTACGCGCAAATCCAGGTACCTCGAGCAAGTGTAAGGGGAGGGGTCTTCTGTAACTGATAAAAAAAAAAATCCCGTACTAAGGGTCTTCTTAGTTCACATTACTCACAATTTATGCATAATTACGCTGTTCTAACACTGAAAAGAATTTTTAAAAATAACGAAGTATGCACAGCAGTGGCGGATAACATAGGCCTACCGTTTTATACCGTCACACGACTCCGATGAAACCCCAAATTTTCAGCTTAGCTTAGTTTCTATCCTTTTTTTGTATGGTAAATAAAAATCGGCATTTATGTATTTATTTGTTGGTGGGGGGGGGGGGGGCGGCGCAGTTCCCCAAAATGGACCTACACTGACGCAACGAAAATCTGGCACTTAAAGGGGTGTGGAATTTTCTGCACAGCAGTTAAGAGTTTCCGCGGTGAGTGAGCACTATATTCAAATCGGTTATAAAATTAATTGGGCCTAATTTCGTATTCTCTTAGATTTGCCTGCGTTTGGTTCAAAGCATGTTATATTAACCACTCGAGCTACAGAAGATGTTAGATCAGTCTTGGACGTTCACCGATATTTGCCAGTATAGCCTACCAAATAATCATGAACTATTTCTTAAAGGTTTTATCATTATGCGATATCCTCAGATCAATAAACAACTTCTGCAGTTGCTAATTTTGCTGAATCAGTAGTAACTATACATCATGATTCGATCTTAAGCCAAGTCTAAGATTTGGAAGCAGCTTTTCCTAAATTTTGTGAAAATTGGGTACAGGTCATTATTATACTGTAGGCATCAGTATTTTGTCTTATCGATATCGCAAAATGCTTCCGATATAGTTGCAAGTAGTCTCGGTTTTTGGGTTTAAATTTGGGTAGCTCCCATTCGAGGTAGTCCTTCGGTTTGTAGCGTTGCATTCCGGAAGATTTGTAACATCTCCTGGACAGTTTTACGACAGTGGGATGAAATCTTGGTGGCAATTTACTTCTGTAGAGGACCAGATGGTAAAATAGGCTAGTATTTAGGTTGAACTTGTTCTGAAGAATCATTGTTTTGTTTTGTTTTTGGGTGTGATTGTGAAAAGGAACATTTATGTTATACATTTCTTCTCTCCCACCCCTCCTCCCAACCCTGACTTCCAGCCCGGGTGTATCTAGCCTTGACTACATGCAGACTTGGTTAACATTTCAACGTACAATTTCCAAAACCGCAGCTATGTAATTCCCATTATGATTACATTTGAATTTGGCCTTCGACGCGAACTTGCAAGGCATTTGAAATATCATAATACTGACACAAATTGTTGGCTGGCCTGTCTTTGATTGGCAAATGACCCCCCACCCACGCATCCTTGCCTCGGGGCAGCGAGAACCTGTTGGTTTGGTCTACCATATCGAGAAAGTTGCTTGGAGGCCAGAGACAACAAGAGTGTTTGTTGCATTTCAAAGCAAATTTCCCGGATTTAAAGTTCTGATCTACTTTACTGGAATTTCACTCATATTTTGGCTCACTGAGATTGACCCAATAAGAAGCGATATCATTAAGAAAACTCCGTTGTTTTGTCATTTTGATCCACTTTACATTCAGCGGTAAGTTGCAATTTTATGCTATTGACAACGACACGTGTTACTTCGCCGCGGCGTCAAATAGCCATGGCGTCAAATAGCCCGATTCAGGAAACTAATGCAATTATAATCTGATCGATAATTTGAAGGTTATAAAGTTGGGTTCAAGGCAATTTGTAAACAGAAATGACTGTTAAATGTTGCTGCAGAAACAGGATATCTTCATTTGGTCTATAACACGTACGTTTCCGTGTTTGTGTGGCGCGTTCAGTCTTATTACTGCCGACCGCGACCGGCTTATAGCAAATGTTATTTGTGCCTATCTTAACGAGTTGCGTTGAGTATCTATCCTGGCTATACATCGCCGGATCAGTAGCACTTATAAACTTATTCAGTATTTTTGCTAAACGTGTTAATCCAGTGTGTAATATCGTTCAATAATTGCGTGGCTACTAGTTGCTTTATGCCGGTTTAGTAGGATGCCATGTTGTCACACTGCCTTGTTTGTAGCCGCATTGGTGTTTAAACATTATTCACGTTGGCGGCCGCTCGCCCGTTTTCGCTGCTACCGTGCAACGATTGAACATCCTCATTCTTTTTCATTGCTACCGTGCAAAGAATGAACATTCTCCTCCTCTTTCACTGATACGATGCCGCGAAAAGAAAACATTCTCGTCCTCTTGCATTAATTTTACTGCGTTTGTTTGGATTGGTTGTTCAGCTTGTTAAAATTTTAATGAGATAATTTAATAGGTATTACTTCATATTTGTCAAATCTTACAACATACATAGGCTATATTATTTTAAACCATTTCCAAAAAAAAAAAAAGGAAATCGGACTGTCAATGCACAAGTCTAATAGGTAATACTGAAACTAAAAAGTGGGGGAAGCCCTAAGTTAGAGAATCCCCCGTTCTTTAAAGATTTAAATAGTTACTATGTTACTGTAATCCGCAATGTCGTTTTCAAGTATATATAAAAAAAAAAGTGGTTTAGATGTTCAGTAGAGTGGAAATAAAATAATAAACAAATAAAACTTTTGTAAATGGTTAAAACGTAAAAGTGCATTAGTAAAGTACTGTAACTCTGCTTCCTGGTATCTTCAGGATTTTTCGTTAGTCTACTAATGCACTGACTAGCCGAATTCACACGAGGTAATGCCTATCTGGTTAAAAAAAATTGTAATGTATGTAAAAAATGTGATTAAATATCTGATATTTGGCAACCCTGACATACATACACACACTCATATATATATATATATATATATATACAC
>JAHWFP010204561.1:54724-87885 GCA_023313725.1 Lithobius niger | reverse complement strand
GGCAAAAGTTGTGGGACTGGCATATTGGAGGACACATTTCTGTATTGCAGTAGCCTGACTGTATTTGCGTGGGGGTTTGGTCTGGTTTTCCTTCATTGTCTGTGTCGTACATGTCAACCCAGTTGAAAGAATGTCCTGTAATGGTGTGATATGTCCATTACAGTTAATCGATTATAATAGGTCAAAATGTTAAAGATTTAGTTTCTGAAAGCATATCCAGGCTCTGCGAGATCGTATTAAGGAAATGGACGTGATTGCTTGATGTGTGGAGTGGATGGCGGATTGTGATGATGGATCGCCGTTTCGTAACAATGTGTCGTATCCACAAGAAAAGTTCCAAACCAAACCATGCTGGAATTCTACGCGTAGTCTCATGTTTAAAAACAAGTTTTTGAACGTTGCTCATTCGACCATATTTGCTATCTGACCCAAACAATGCCATCTGGACTGATCACTGCAGCTTGGTAGGGGGCCAACATTTCTTGGCTTATTTCCCACGATATGGCAAATCCAAGAGCGATGACAAAAGCGATGCTTGTTGGACGACGAGTATAATCCCTAACGCACACGTGCCCTTATCCCCTGTTGCACGCGACCACCAGTTCGGGGACGGGAGGGGGGGGGGGAGTGTCTGTGCAACAAGTAGTAATACACTTTTCCCCCATGGTATCCCCATTTTGAATGGATAACCTTTATCGGAAATCCTCCTTTTCTATCACCCATTGAGGAATTAACTGTCTATTCAACTGATGACCACGGAAGTTCATCCAACCTACTTTAACTTTCGTTTCTGTATAGCGTATTTATTAACGTATTTATTAGTCCTACATATTGAACGTTGTGGTGTAGGCTAGCGCTTGGCTGGAGATTTGTTTCGTCGTTCAGAAATTCTGGGTTCACAAAAATGCATACAGTGAGTGGCTCAAGGACGCTTTTGGAATTAGAAATAAGCTGTAATATACGTCGGTCCAGGGTGCATAAAATTCTTACTTGACACCATTTCCCACAAAACTTTCCTACAGATTTTTCACATTTCCACAGCCTTTCACTATGCAGGCAAGCCATTTTTAAGTGCATTGGGTCCAGTGTAAAGCCATGTTTTCACACTACCCCATTTGTTGTCGCGCTGCCGTAACCCGCGGAGGTGCACAGTAAGCTTTATCTCAGCTAGTCTTAAACTGGAGAGTTTGGTGTTTGGCATTCTCAGTAGATGTCGCCCCCAGCTATGTACTCACCACCTCTTATAGACCAAAACCCATGCCGAAATAATAATGTTATCAGGTATAGAGGTTTGACCATTTCAATGTACATCGTACACGATAGCAACCTCAAAAGTACCAGTTTTATGAGCGACTGGTGGGGCGAATAGGGGGTTCGAACCCCCAAACACTCCCAAAAAAGGCCCATTCCTTATCTTATAGGTATACGTCTGAAACAAACTCTTTGACAGTTTAGAATACTGCCCTGTTCTCAGAAATACCAAGTCTGATGCACCTGGGTGGAGCTTAACCCCAATCAGGCCACCCTAAAAGGACTTCGGGGGGCCAACAATTATGTCATGAGGTACATAGCTGAAATTGGTGGCGATTCGCAGAGAATGCTCTGCTGTGCAAGAAAACACAAAATCTGAGAAGTTTAGATGGGGCGTAATGGCAATCAGACTATCTTAAGGCCGCAAAAACTAGCCCATGCACTGCGGCCATTAATTATGTCATTGAGTACATGGTTGAAACTACTGTCACATCTTGAGAGAGCCACCTCTTGTAATAGAAAATATCAAGCCAGAGAGGTTTTGCCCAATCGGACTATTTGAAGACCCCAGAAAAGGTGGAAAATACACTGTAGTCCATTAGTTATGTCATGAGTACATGGTTGAAACGATTGTCAAAACGTAGAGAGCAACCTCCTGTGATACAAAATTCCAATTCTTAGAGTTTTATGTGGGCCTGAGCCCCAATCAGATTATTCGAACACTGAAATACGCAGTGTCATGTCGTGAGTACATGGCTGAAACCATGTGCCAAAATACCAAGAGGTGTAAACCGGGCTTAGCCCCAGTCAATACCACTTGCATTGGATGGAACACCCATGATGTGTTACTGTGTCTCATTTCCTAAACTATTGATTCTGAGGAAACACGTTTGACTCCTCTGTACACTTAGTTTAATGTCAGGAGGATATGCCATCTAACAGTAATTTACTGATCATAGGACATTATATATATAAAAAAAAAAAAGAATTATGTTAGGTTTTTATCTTTAGTGGTTATCATCACTTGTCACCCGCATCACTTATAATCAGCCTCACTTTCTAGCTATTAGAGCTCCCATATTCTGAATAATCAACCGTGGCTGGGTTATTTCATCCCGACATTCAATGGTTTCAAGGGACGGTGGTAGTTGATAACCTGCATACCACTTAGTCTTCAACGTGTATCTTGTTTTCCAAAATCGGTCTGTGGGTGTCTAGGTTCTGAAATGGAGTCTGGCTTTCTGTAGCAGTATTCCAAAGTCCACACACAAAATTTGTCCGCAGTACCTTGTGATTGAGGATAGTTAAACATGGTGGCATAATACTTCCATCTGTTATTTTCATTTTGTTCATTGGACTTTTACCATATGGTTTGTACACACCCGAGAATTTGTGCTATCTTGCTTCACATATGGCCTTCAGGTTTCTCATACAGTACATTTGTCATACAAACATCTCATTAATTTGTTCTGTGGCCTGCCTAACCTCCTCGGAGGAACAAACAGGGAAATGCAGTTTGAGTTCTCTTGTTTCCCATTAGGAGCTTAAAACGATGGATGTATCCTCTTCTTACAAAGGCTGTTGTGTAATCACATCCAGTGAAGCAGTGAAACCCAGGTAATGATTTGGACAGTGATGAGACCAATTTGTCTGCTAGCTTTGACACGTTAATATACTTGAGGGTATTTTTTGACTGCAGGCTAACTTCCATCACTCTATCTCATCGGAGCGTACAACAGCATTACGTGGTGCAATGAGGATTATATGAGGTGAAACACCAATCTTTGTTCAGTTCAGTATTTAACTTCGGGAAACGAAATGAGACAGCCTACAAATTACATAGCGGCGTTGAGGAATCAACAATTTCAAGAATGCTCTGGTACAATGTTTTTGTGAAAGAATGGAAGAACGGTTACAATGTTCACATTCTTGACCAAAATGTTGTTCATGCAACATTGAATGAAGAATGTTACATTTTGAGTTCAGTAGATGAGGCCATTGTATGTAGTGAAGAAATATCTTTGAAGTGCTTGCACGCAGAGGCCGTTTCAAGATTGGTGTTTCACCTAGCAAAATCTTGCATTGCACCATGTAATGCTGTTGTACGATCCAATGACACAGATGTGTTGATAATTCTCCTTTGGTAATGTGTCCAAATTAGAGAAAGATGGCCTGCAGTAAAAGAACACTCTCAGGTATATTAAAGTGTCAAAGCTAGAAGACAAATTGAGCTCATCACTATGCAGATTGTTACCTGGGATTCACTGCTGGGTATCACTGGATGTCTTTACACAGCAGCCTTTTAACACGACGAAAAGTCTGTCCGGGTACGCTCCTACAGGGAATGGAGAGGATTCAAACTGCGTTTGCCTCTTTAGGTTACTCTGAGCATGCAGGTTAGGTAGGCCACAGAACAAATTATTTGCAAATGTACGGCATGAGAAACCTGAAGTCCGGTAATGAAGACTGGTAGCACAAATTCACGGCAGCGTACAAACCATCTGATAAACATCCGATGAATGAAATCAAAGGATCAGATGGAATTAGTATGCCGCCTGGTTTTGCTGTTTTTAACCTGATTTAAGAAAGAGCCCTCCACACGCGAGCCATGGCTTCGTTGTGGTTATGTTTACACTTTGGGGGAAAAAAATAATACTGTACACTATTTTTTGAAGTGAATAATCCTCTCCTGACGCCCACTGTCGATTGTAAATCACACGAGGAGATCACGGAAAAAAACTCCAGGGAAATCATTAGAAATCACTGGATATCCCCAGAAATCCCAGGGAAATCGTTAGAAATTCCGTGGAAATCTTAATCGGAAATCCCAAGAAAATCCTACAAATCGTAATCTTACTGTGCACCATTTTTTAAAGTGAGCGACCTCTCGGAAATGAACTAATAAGAAAATATTTAAGTTTCTTTTACTGCTTTCAGTTTTTATTGTATTGATAACAGCAAAACACAAGCTTGAATTTTTGGGTGCTGCAAATATACTTATTGGTCTTTGTGCTGTGCTTTTTTCGAGATGAAAATAATCTGTTTAGTGGCCACTCATATTACGATATTTCTGCATGTACCTCTACCATAAAGCTGGGACGTTGTCTCCCTTATCCGGTTACATCCTTGAGATATGGATGACGACAGGAAGCAGTGACTCACTCCTGGCTCTTCTTTCTTATTTAATAAAACAAACGAGCTGCAGCACAGCAGCCAAATATGACTGCCAGCGTTAGCAAAGAAAGAGTATATGCACGTTTTGTGTTTGGCTTCAATAAGAAGTAAACAAACACGTGACCTACTAACTTAAGTATTCAGACACCAAGACCGTACAACTGTTGCAATTAGCCTACATCCAGTATGCAGTGGGATACTTTCCGTGGTAATTACGCCAGTGCTGATGAAGTAATGTTAAATATGAAAGAAACTGCGACGAATCACTTTGACCTTGGGTAAACCACCACCCTTCTAAAGTTAAAAAAAGTTGGTTTCTCCTCCCCCCCCCCCCCCCTCTCTCTCTCTCTCTCTTCGTGCCCTAGTATCACTTTCCATCCAGCACTATGATAAATGTGGCATTTCCCTGATGAATCTTCAGCCCCCTTCGTTTCGTTCCCACGTATCACACACCTGGTGCACGACAAGCTAAGCACACATCATTGGAAAACAGAATGGCCTTCCAAATATCGTAGGCAAAACACGGTGTTTTCAAATCTGGAAGCAGACGGCCGCAGTTGTGATGATGATGTAGGTAAACAAGAACCAACAGCTAAAAAAGGCCGGAAGAAGATGAACGCGAGTATTTTCCATTATCTGTTCGTCGAAAATTTGCCAAAATCGGTATTTGTGGAGTGTTTGAACAATGAACATGCAGCGTACTTAATTCCAACATAACGTTAAATGTGGTGAAATAATTATAAGGAAAGCCGTATGGGCTCTGTTGGGTTTACATCTGTGTTAATGTATAGTGAAATAGATACAGATTGATTGAGGTATATTTATAAATTATTGCTTTAAATTTTAAAATCTAACATTTCTTAAAAACTAAGAGTTTAGTTCCGCAGTTCCCCGAATGGTTTGACTGTTTTTCATGTGTTGACTAAATGTTTGTTGGATAAAGTCAAAAATTTCATAAGCATTTGTTTGTTGTTAAAATTTAAAATAATCGAATAAATCTGATTTAAATACACATATTCGATTTAAGTAAAATTCGTCAGTTCTTCATCACGATTTTTACGTCCACTTCCCCTACACACACACACATACTATTCCTATCGTGATTCGGGGTGAGAGTACAAAAATGAAGTTAGTAACTCTTCATTTTAGATCTTTTGGCACAGAACAATTAGGTTATTAGTTGTTACTGGGGAAACGTAGTCACTAGAGGTAATCTTGTTAGCCAACTGGGTAGTTAACTAACGTGTATTACGAGTTTAACAAATTCTTTCCTCCCTTTTACTTAAGTATTAAGTGTTAAACATATTATATTTAATAAAGTATCATACTTTGTCGATTAACTTTGTCGATATCAAAAAGAACGTACTTTAGCCAACCATGGCGGCACTCGCATCATTAGCACCTAATTTTTCACTCAGAATTTAATTTTCAGGTCTAGAGAAATTTGCAGTATTTTTCATATCATGTAGGACTTACTTCATGTTGTTGAGTTTTTTGTATAATCCTTCCCTGTGCACTGATGCTGTTGACCTTTCAATACTTCTCAAGAATAAATTGTTTGTTTACAATACGTTGGAAGCGTAAGTTAAGCTAGTCTGGAGACAGTGACAGCAGGCTCTATTACTCGAAGTCATTGAACGAAATTATCCATTCACCGTTTTGACGAAACTTGTGTTAGCATACATTCAAGTCCGTATTTTCGCTGCTGGGAGAAGAATATAATCTTTGTTCTGGTTGCTTTTCATCAGTTCAAGAGAAGGTCGATTCAATGCCATCAGTGTTTGGGTCGCTTTTTTTTTTGTTTCTTTTTTTTTATGGGTAGAAAATGGAGGAGTGTTTAAGATGGCTTTGTGAGATGAAGGGAGGACTTTCGCTTTTTGTGTGGGTGTCAAGAACCTCTTAAGGGTGGAGTCGGGGTTACGAAGAACTCACGTCACGTGATGGGTCCTGCCCCCACTTTTTATTCCCCCCTATTTCGTAAATACCTGCCCACACCCCCGTCGGTCGGCATGCACTTTCTCTTTGAACCCTTTGCTCGTGTCTTGACCCTCTTTAACGGACCCCACCCCCGCCTCCGGGCTCGACCGGCTCACCCCTTCTCGGCCAGTCAAAACAGGTGGCATCAAACTGACCCGTGCAGCTAGGCGGGTGTGGTCAATGTGGTCCGTCCAGCGTTCTGAGGCCCAGTCTGGAGCTAAAGGATTCATTTGCGTTGGCCCTTGTTCCTTCAAGGTACCTCGTCCTTGGTTTAAACGGTCCGTTATGACCAGATGGCGTGCCAATTGCTTCCGGGCATTTGGCATGGGATTGAGGGGGAGGGGGTGGTGGTAGAGGCGAGGTGACCTCTGCGTGAAAGTGAAAGGCCAGGCGGCCAAGAAACAGACTTCCGCATTTGCAGTTAAAACTTAAAATAATGAAGGAGCGTGGGAGTGTGTCTCGTTGTAGCTGAGCCGGGTACTTTGAAACCATTTAAATCCCGTTGTAGGATGCGTTGTAGGATAGCCTGTTAATAATGAGGTGGCCCTGAAGCAGGGCGAACCAGTCAATCGAGTTAGCCAACGTATGCCTCAAGGCGAGCGTTAATGCAGAAGCTTGGTTCGTACCACAAAAGTCGTAATGTAAAACAGAGCCCTACAGTAGGGTCCGAATATGCCCAGAAGAATTAAACCTGTTTGTGCAACTAGTAAGACCTGATAAATAAAAAAAATACTTGGAACCACGATAGTTTTTCTCTAATCTAGTCTTGAAACCGGCTGATTTACCAGGTTAAATCATTGATCAACAATTCAACACTCAACTTTTGATAGTAATACATATACATACCATTCAAAAAATCCTAAAGCGTGCGCAGCCCCCCCCCCCCCCCCCGGTCATCTCATTAAAATCCTTCCAATGGAAAATTTGACCCTTTATTTCAGAGCTGCATTAGGCACTTTTATTCCGTTTGATTCAACCTAAACGTAACGTAAGCTTCCATGCAGTGCAATTATTTTGTGAAATACTTCCCATAAACACACAAAATAAATTAGGCTACACAGGCAATCTATTGCAAAGCTATTATAATTTTTTTTTTATTAATTATTGGATGATTCGATTCTTTGGCAAATACATATTTAAAAAAAAATAAAAACTCGGTTTATTCATTGATTTCAAGTTTGGTCTGTAAGTTTTTTTTTATTCTTTTTGTTTTCTGTTGTTGACCTGTGTGTTGGGGTTGGAGCGGCCGTGAAATATTGGGGGGGGGGGGGGCACCCTCAGCGGCTTCCCTGCTTTATTTGGTCCTAATGATAATGTACCCATATTTTTTGTCTTAATGATAATGCACCCATTATCTACGCCTATGTCACGCACCCATTCATATGTTGTTTTTTTTTTAAATACCAAATAGACATCATACGTGGGATTTAGTGTTTGCTACAGTTCTAATATTAGGAACTCGTGAATAAATGCCGTGGGAGTATCCATGTTGTAACCCTCGCTTTGTATTCAACCGTTTGCACAAGGCCGTCTGGGAGAAAAGCAGCTGGTTCCGGCTCCTTGCTTCAAGCCTGTTGATTGAAGGGCTCGTTTACGCAACGAGACCTTCTCGCTCGCCGAAAGCTATTTGCTAGTCAACCGTTATTTACTATTAATTTCCCGTTTCTATTAAATGGTTGCGGTAATAGACAACAAATTAAATGTATTATAAATTGCAAGACGGACAAAGAACAAAGTGCAACAGTCATTTTAAACATTGCTACAACCTTGTTGCCATTTCACGCTATTTCCAAAATTTGCTATTCTCGCTGCAAAAACATTCTAGCAGTGATCAAACGACGGTAGAATAAATAGCTACTCGCAGCGAGAATTCAAAATCCAACATGGCGTCCATTTCAGAGTTATCGATTCGAAGACAAACCTTCGAATGCCGGTATTCAGGAATCTGTCCGTCGTCGTGTACTGCAGTAAAAATTGTTTTCTTGTTGTCATAAATCGACGCTGTCATGTCGCAAGCATCGTACGACGTGTCACGAGGAGAAAATTTGCGTCCACGTTGTTGCCATGGTTACTACGTATAGACAACTTGAAAGCTGCATTCTCCGACAAAGGCGAGAAGCAGCCAGCAGATTTAGTATTGACCAAGTTAAAGCTAGTAAGCGAGAAAATTATCCTTGCGTAAACGTGCCCTAACGTCGCGAAAATCGTACTTTACTAAAGCAATGCTAAGAGATTATCTTTCTGGCACGCGCGCGGACTAGTGTAGAGTCGGAAGGCAAGACACGGAATTTCGATTTCAGTCAGCCTTGGCTCGAAAAACAAACTGCCTTCCTCCTCGTTTTACAGCTTTTTTACGTTGGTTTCGTTCCCTTTTTTTTGCTTTCGTTCCCTTTTAAATTGCTTTCGTTCCGTTTTGTATTGCGCACAGAACGAAAACAAAAAAGAGAACGAAAGCAAAAAAAAGGAACGAAACCAACATAAAAAAGTTGTAAGTTCATTTTAAACCGCTTGTTCTTGCGAACTGACAGAGACCTATTAGCAGAACGATGGATAATTTCAAATTTGGATAATTTCACAGGGAAACTGGCGACCCAAAATTTTGAAAGTTAAACTCCTGGTTCTGAGGGGTGCTAACTAGACAAGTTGGACTTGAACAATTTTGGGCCGTCAGTTTTTTGTGGACCACCCTATTAGGTAAATAAAACCTTACACAGCGTAAATTTAACGTACTTTTTCCGCAAAAGTAAAAACGGACTCTAGTTCGACAACTTGCCTACTGGGATCAAGACTGAGTGCGAAGGGTGGAACAAAGCAGTAGAATTGGGTTGGTGATTCCTCCTTCATGCTGCTCCTGTGAAATATATGAAAGTTGGTGCCAAATTTTTCTACCTTCGAATTTAAAGTGGCACTATCACCGAATGAAAGCAGACGAAATCTGACAACGTGTAGGGCTATGTAGTACTATCTAGCTCTTGCTCGCAACTAGTGAAGGAATGCATAACGGCATTTCTTATAACGAAACAAACAAGCCACAACATCCTTAATTACTGAGTGAAAATTTGTTTCGTCCTCGTGCACCTGGGAGCAAGACAGGGCTCGAAATGAGCGGTATCGCATCGCAATTTGCACCACAAATTTAAACTTTAGCGATGCAAAATTAAATAATGTATCGCAGTTTAGCAACGCAACTGTATTAAACCTAACAACATAACAGCGTAGTCATGATGTTAATCCCTCTTACTTTATACGCAGGCCAAGCGTCGCACATGCATTCTGGGAAATCAGTGGTCGTACCATCACCTTCGCTATTTAGTTGGTGGTGCTTTCGTTTCAGACACGGGTCAAAATAGTCTTAACGTGCACCGGATCCCATAATCTTGACCAAGCATCCGTGCGTGTAGCAAAACAAAAGTGAAACAAAAATGGCTATTGTTTCAAATAAAGTAAACTTTTTGTATGGTTTTTTACTAAATAAATTATTTTTAAGTCGCTAATCATTTTTTCGTGACTGCTACGCAAATTTGCATTTCTGCTATGCAATTTGTTTACGACAATTCGAGCCCTGTAAAGATTAACAATATCAATACTGCTAGGTGGCGCCAGGGTATTTTCGTTCGCATTTTAATCGGTGATATTGCCACTTTTAAAAGATCGGAATGGGACAAAAATGAAAATTGTAAAGAATGGTGGGTAACGTTATTAAAAAGTGCTTAGCTGTTTTACAGCTGTAGTTAGTTGTTTTAAAATTAGTTGTTTTTACGGCCTTGAGAATATTTGGTAACCTAATAGCTCAGTTTTTATTACGTGCTTGATTTTATTGGCAGTAACTTTATACTGTAATGTAACCGGTGTAGTTTTAGGCTTAACTCACTATTACCTGGCAGTTTAGCACTGTTGTAATGGCGTCTGGTGGTCATGTGACTGAACTGTGGCCAAGCTCTATCTACTACCTGAACAACCTGACCTAATGGTAATTTGAGAGAGGTTCCTGACAATCTCCTGCGGGTCGTGGTAGAGTGCGAGAGACTACCAGACATCGGCAACTATGGTATCAGTTCTGGTACGTAGCGTTGTACCGTGTAGCGACACCTTTATCATCGCGATAAAATTCTAACTGCCTCGAAAAACATCGCTGCAATTCATACTGTGAAAAGATCGATCCGTTAAAAAATAACACTACCAAGTTCGCTAAAATTCACAACTCGGACTCGTGCTTAGTCCAACAAATTTAGAAAGCGTAAGAAAAAAGGCCATGTTCGGATCCCAGCGGTCACAAGTTTGAAATTGAGCTGTTAATAATTTTGGGGGTTTAATCGGGTTTTCTGTCTCTTGTATTTATTCACCGAATACTAATTTTTTTTTCTCTTTCTGTTTTGTTTTAGCAATCGGCTGCAGGGCGAGGCAGTGTTGTTCCCGATGGCTGGCCTTTGGTCCTTCCCTTCCCCGACCGTCCCTTGGCTGTCCACTTGGGTGAGGTGGATGAGAGTTGTTTGAGGCCGGGCGATTTTTACCTGTGCGTCTCTGCCCGTCCTGGACCAGCCCAACTCTTGCTCAGGTTCGTGCTGCCCGATGGAAGGGGTGTCGGCGAGCAGGTGATTAGTCCTTCGACGTGGGGTAGGGTCTTCACCATGGACTGGCTAGAGTCCTTGCGTTTGGACTCCGCCTCCGATGACCAGCTCACCGGACTCTTACGTCACATGTTGGTGGCCGTGGAGAAAGGAGTAGAGAGGATTAAGTGGGAGGCTGCCACCAGGACTGAGGCATGCCCCCACCAGGGAGCCAGGAGGGACTCTGGGTCTCAAACGGCTAATGAAGATGAGGTGAAACAAGAGAAAATGGAAGGTAAGCATTTTCATTTTGAAAATCTTAAAATAAAGTGTGTGTGTGAATGCTAAATTAACAGAAATCATGTATGTGATATATGCCTGTAAAAGTACGCTGCTACTAAGACAACAGTAAAGCTCATACAGAACACAATAAGCCGCCTTGCAATACAAGTTTCATTCATGTTGTGAATCGGAGTCGAACTTGAGGACTACTCCCTACCTCATCAAATCGCTGTCATGCTGGCTTAAGTAGCACTCCCTGCCTCACAAAATCACTGACTTGCTGGCGTGAGTCCACGCCGAACCTCACCAAATCACTGACATGGTGGCTTGAGTACCACTCCCTACCTCACCAAATTGCTGACATGCTGGTTTGAATACCACTCCCTACTCACAACATCACTGACATGCTGGCTTAGCGATAAGTCCACTCATTCACAGCGGTCTGGAGCATCATAAAGGAGTGCCCGTTGTACTCAATGGAGTGTCCATAATATTATTACCACATGTTCCATCTCTTGTTCTAGGTTGCGACTAAATGTGGAACGATTGGTCCTAACTATTTTCTGTGATGACCCACTTAAAAAATACGCTGAATAGGTTTTAACATAATAGAGAGCTACGAAGAAACACCACTCGTGCTACGGTTAATCTAGGTGTGCGTCACTTCCTTGTGCACTAGCGTCCCACGGGTGTGAAGCAATGAAGTAGTGGCATCTTTACACCAAGGCCAATTTCGTGCGGAAGTTGCCCGTTTCTCTTCCTGAGTCAACGCTAGTTCAGGCGCGTGCCGGGAAATAAGATTCTGATGATGTTAGACAGTATTAGCTAGCGAGTTGCTCGCTTAAGGCTTTTAATGCCTTAAAGGCAGTCCCCATGCGTGGGCAGAAACATTGCAATGTGCAATAAAGATGTGCCCCGAATGCTATTACAAGTTGTCGATGTCGATCTATGACACGTGTCAATTTTATGGTGAGAGGTATTGTTAGTGCACAATCTTCAATAAATATGGTGGTATGGCCTTATTGGCTGGGAGCATGACGAAACAATTCCGCGTTCCAATCAAATGATATTCATTGTGCTTTTCTAGGGTTTTACACTCTTTTTACGATTATCACATTTTTCAAAATAAGTACGCAGGCATTATTTTGATGTGCAAAGCTGGATGTTTACTCGGGGTGCAAACATATGCTATTAGGCTACACATGAAAAGCACCAATTGCATCATCACACATCTGTGCAAAATTTCAAACTGAAACATTAAATTGAGATGAGCCACAAGGGTTGAAATACGGTATTGTGACTTATTCGCACATAATTAGAATTTTGTAATGTTCTATAGCTGGCAGGTAGTGTGTAGACCATTGTTCCACGTGCACGTACTGTAATCTGTAAACGTGATACCCGAAAGTGCAGATACGTACGGCTTCGAAAAATAGTCCTGTTAGGTTGTTTTAAAAAATATGTTGTTTTTGATTAGGGCACATTTAATCAGCGGTGCTTTAGACACAAAAAATAATGGTGATAACGATACGATAACCTTTTCTATTATTAAAACTTTAAAATGGATTACAGTATTGATGGTATAAAGTGATAAATACAATCCAAAGTAAAAACATTGATATTCCAAATGTTGTCTGCACTTTAGGAATTGTAACTTTATTTATTTTTTCTAATCACAAATACCTAATGAAAAAAATTGACGGTAGTTAGCGTGATTTACTCTTTTATAGAATACACAAAAAAAAAGACCGTTTAAAACACACAAAAACAATTGAAAACAATTTATTCATGGTTTGGTACAATTTCTTACCACAAGATGGTGTTGTTAAATTATCCAAACCTAATTAATAATTTGTACACAAGTTTTAAATAAATTTCCAAAGGAAACATTTGATCCACAATGGCAAAATTAAGTATCGGAAAAATTGAAGTTATAGAAACTTGCAAATATAGAGTACACATTTTTACTGTGGTGATTGTAGAAAATTGTGAGAAAGTTACGGAATATCAAATTTCAAAAGAAGTTCAGTTGCTTGGCAAATTTTCTACTAACATAACATTGATGTTGTTGGGTACAGCAACTTATTTTTCCTTCAGTGTGTGTTTAATTTGTTTTTGGACAGCTTCCTTTACACGCTGTTGTTTCTCTCTAACCAGTTTAGCTGGATGGTTTCGAATTTCCCGTGCGGACCACTGATCTTTGTGGTCAGTTGAGAGGCTCACTGAGATGAGTCTTCCACATTCCCTCTAGCTGCTTGTATAGACTGGGGTGCACGTGGTGCGTGAGTTTAGGAAATGCAGGCAGCTGAGGGTTTATCAGGGGAATATTTTTCTCTCTAAAGTGCTGTATCGACACGGACTCAGACTCGAGGGCCCTGAGATGTGCATCCTTAAAAAAATCGAGGAGAGCAAAGATGTTTATTTTTACAAGCAATCGTGTGCGTTGTCTCTGCCTGGTGCATGGATACGCCATTGGTCAGATCTTGGGCCCTTACTGCGATTGTATGATCCTGAATGCGCATGTTTATTACTCGCCGGGTTTCACCAATATACAATGTGTTGTAGTCTTTGCAGGACGTATTGATTGTCGTGCACCTGGTCGTTGAGCACTGGGTTCCGTGTTTCTCATGGTCCATTTTGGGTGTTTTTCGTCATTTTCCATGGTGGCATGCCTCCTTGTTGTGGTTTTGGCACTTTGCTCCTGGTGTTATAGGTGTGTTGGGCCATTGTTGGCTCGAGTTTGGATGGCCTTGCTCGGTGGTTGGAAGTGGTTAAAACTCCCAAAACGCAACCCAAGAAACATCCCCCACCCCCACTAGTGTCCAACCACCAGGTGTGTGAATTACCCTGCAAAGACTGCAACATAGTGTACATAGGTAAAACCAGGCGAGGAATGAACATGCACATTCTGGATTATATAACAGTGAGCTTCCGAGATCCGACCAATGGCATAGTCGTGCACAGGCAGAACCCAAGTACAAGATTGCTTGGAAAAATATGACATCTATCCTCACCTCGAATTCGTTTAAAGCAGCACATCTCGGGGCCCTTGATTCCGTGTCAATACAGCACTTTAAAAGAGAAAAAATTCTACTGATGAACATTTAGTTGCCAAGCAGCCAGAGGGAATGTGGAAGACTCTTCCTAGTGAGCTTCCCAACCGACCACATCAAGATCAGTGGTCTGAGCGGGAAATTCAAAATCATCCTCTTAATCTGACAGGAGAGACAACAGCGTGTGAAGGAAGCTTTCCAAAACCCAAAAACCGCGGGCCTGAAGAACGAAGTTGTTGTGCCCAACAACATCAGGACAGTAAGTTCTTCGAAAACTTGCCAATCAACTGAACTGTTGCTTTGAATTGAACTTTGGTTTTACGTAATTTTCTCACTACATATAAACCGGCATTTTAAGTTCAGACACTTCTTGACAACGTCATCTAGTGGCAGGAATTGCACTAAAAAGGAAAATTTGAATTTGTGCTTAATAGCTTCACAAAATGTTGTAGACCTGTTGTGATATCTATATATATAATTACACAAGATCCGCAACGCAGCCATCTGCAGCGCAGCAGCAAGCAAGACATACGATGCCATCTCCGCCATCTACCGACGGATCGGAAATTTATAAGAGTAGCAGCCAAGGCCCGCTGAGATAGTAGCTGTGCCCGGAACGCAATGGCCAGCAGCGCGAACATATGATGCCATCTACCGACCGAACGGCAAATTAAATGAGGGGGAGGAGCGAGACGACGCGGAATGAGCGAGCGAAGCGAGCGACTCCGCTAATTATGTACATCTCCTGAACTGACATTTAATCCCCTTGCCTACGAGGGCATATCCTATAGCTTAAATCGGAAAGCCAAAAGTAAACTTTGTAAGGCCTTCCTGAAAATCCGAAAACTCTGAGCAAAGCATAGCTGAAGGGAACTTGGTCTTCCAGTCAACAGTATGCAAAACCGGATCTCGCATCTGACGTATGCTCACATGGGGGAAAAAACTGTCTTTTGGGACAAAAAGCTGCACACATGAGACAAAGACTGTCTTACAAGAAAAGGGGTTTTGTTGTAATTATTCATCCAACCATAGTGCAGAAATTTGGTAATCGGGTATGGTTACCGGAAAAGCAAGGCCAAGAAAACACAGGAGTGGGACGGCAACATGTGGAGCACGTCACTCGCAAGCTGTCTTTCGTTATAGTTTGTTGGAGTTTGTTTGACTTTGTGTTTACGTAATGCATAAAATAATTTCTCTTAGTTTGAAATTCGTGCATTTTAATTTCTTGTCTCCTTTGAAAGAAAACGATGTTCTATATTTGGTATCCATTTAAACTGTGCACAGTTTAAATGGATACCAAATATATCATGAATCATAAAAGTAAAATCAAGGCATTGACTTGGAGGCATGCACGCATTTTTCAAAAACTTCTATTTTGTGGCTCAGATTTGGCCTTTAAAACTGACCAAATCTGAAAACTGGGGGCTACTTGTGTGTCAGGGCATATGTCCTAGCTTGAATCAGAAATAATAAAATCGGCGAGCCAACAAGAACTAGCTTTGTGAAGGTTTTGTGGGATGCTGAACGCAGCTGAGTGGCTAGGGGCTTGGTCGCCCCATCGAAAAGGACCCAAGATCAAATCTCACAAATGTACACATGAAATTTTAACATCATTCCCTGTGCATGTGCTCATGGTAGCCGATGAGTAAATTATAATTTTTTTTTATATAATTACTTTAGTTTCTCATGACACAGCAAAAGGAAACTGCAAAAGAATCTCACGAAAGTTTACGCTTACCTGCATAAAAATGTTTGGCCACATTAATGAAGGTCACATTACTGTAAGTTTCTTGTGTTGATTCATACGCTGTTGGGATGATACGCTGTCGGGATGGCGGAAAATTTTCCGTAACGTGGTTGCCGGGACAGTCGATGGAGAAAATTCGTACGTTAAAATAGGTAACTAATGGAGGTGGGACGCTTTTAAGTTGGTTGTCGGGATGCTCTAGGTTGGTTGCCGGAACGCGTTAGGTTGGTTGCCAGAACGCTTTACGTTGGTTACCAGGACACCATGAAACAGATACATTCGTGCTATTCATGGTGTTGGTCCTTTTTTGGCCACCTGGAAGCAATTTAATTGCTGCATGCGTTGGCAAAAGGTTCACTCAAGGTAGGTTTTTAATGTACCGATTTTACCGCGTGTTTCCCACGTTTGCTATTAACCGACTCTCCAGGCAACAGCCAGTTAGCATTAAACACATCCGTATTACGACTGCTGCCATGTTGAAGAATTTCTCAATGTTTATTGGCTGTTTATGATATCGACAAGTCACGAATAGTCACTACTGGGATACGGGGATATTACTTGTAATCAATCCACTAGGACTTTACCATCATTAAAGACCGTCCATTATTGGAGATCCAATCTCTACTTTCAGATGAGTACCGGTACTAGATTGTTTGCACGGTAGCCATGATATTGGTCATGTGTGCCTCTGCAGCCAACGGAGCTATTAACTAGTGATAGGCTCTTGCAAGAGCATATAAAAGCATTTTTATTTTATTTTCGATGTACAGCAACCCACATTCTGTTAGTCTGAAAAACAGCGTAAAGCAAATAAACGAGAAAAAATAAATTTATTGTTCAACATGGCCCAGCACTAATCCCAACTAGTTCATTTCCAGCACTAGCCAATGTTGGTCATGTCGTCTAGAGAGGGCTTTAACCAAATACACCACGTCACTTGGGTTTCTTGTTACTAGCACCAATATTGATCAAGACAATTCAGCTGATGTAGGAAATCTTGTAGGGACAATAAGGTCGTATTGGTAATTGCCAATTGGGCATTTTGGCCAACCTGGGAAAACGTTGGGCCTTTGTGGACATTATTATTAATGCAGACTGCTTGCTTCGTTTACCCTTTACCTTGTGATTTTTCTTTATGTTATTAAGGCATTTCCTCAACGTATAGTTTGACCACCATCATAATCTGAACTTGTTCCTGGCTAACATTGGCTGACATTTGCATGTCGTCTGAATGTCCACTCGTGTGTCCAATTTTGGTTTTGTAAAAGAGGCGGATTTGCTTGTGTTTCTCAGTGGATGCTATGGTAATTGTGAACCTGTCACATTGGCGTAAACAGTCCATAGAGCGAAAAGCGGCCCATGTCGTTTGGAGGGGAGCATCATCAGCTGGAATCTTCCATATTTATTGCATGGTAGATTCGCCAATTGCTACCATTAGCCCAATGGCATACATATAGACCCCCGAGAGGGAGGGGCAAACTTTTGCTAAATGGCCACAATCCTTTTTGGGAGAGAGTTTTAAGCACACGTGATATTTGTTCCGTAAACTTTGTTGCCATCCTTTAACAAAAGGGCATTTTCTTAAAAGGGCCCCTGTGTGCACGCCACTGCATTGGTCAGTCAATACTAGCTGTGTCATCTGAATCCGCCTTTAGACGAAATAAGGTCCATCTTTTCCCTTACTTGATGATGTGACCGTATTGTTGGTAGGCTACTTGGTATAAATTCCTCGCACTTCAGCATCAGATATGTTGCGTTTCGGTAACACTGTAGATCCCCATGGCAGAATCAGCGCGACGTACGTGAAGGCCGCCACAGACAAATTTTGGCCAAATTTCTGCCGTTTTGTCAATTTTTGACCGATTTTAACATTCCAATACACCATTTTAATCGTCTCGACGAGACCTTTCCATTGGTGGAGTAGCCAGACCAATAGGATAAAGCACTGAAAAGTTATTCCATAAAAACCAATAAACATGTGGGTAACCATATGATAAAAACAGATTAACTGCAGACAAATTTTTTCCGACAATTGGTGTCGCAGACAGTTGCAGAAAGTTCTGCCTCTGGGCTGTAGATCCTAAATTCCAATTTCGTCAGGGTTAGAACAGGTTTCTTGACAAACTATTGTTACAGTTACGTCAAATATTTGGCCAAAGAGTGGCCCGCTGGATAGAAATAATCAATATATTCGTCCATACAATTGTTGACGCAATTGAGCTCCTTCATTGACCACTCTGTGGTCCTCTTATAGTGTTCGTAAAATCCCCAAAGAAACCAGCAACGATTTCTGATTACACTGTAATGCTTGCACAATTGATATTGATACATTAATACTTTTGCGAAATGTTGTTTTTTTCCTGTTCTTTTTGCTGCACAGCCTGTACAACACTGCAGTGCAATCTGAAATACACCCCCCCCCCCCTCCCCCAAAAGTTTGTTTTGTGATGAAACGACCATCGGTCACTTTCTGCCTCGATGCATCGATTTTTTTTTCCTGTTGGGGCACGTCTTTTCCGTCTGTAAATTGCAGATTCATCTCCGGATCTTTCGTTCTCGTAAGCGATAGTTCACGTTAATACTTTCTTTTTTTCCTGTTCAAATTAACTGACATATTTCGATGTTGCATGTGCAATTTTTGTTCCTTCCCTCGTTTTTCCTTGACTTTGGACACTCCATCCTGTCTCCGAGCCGGCCACTCTTGTTTTTGAATGGCACCTTACAGCCACCAGCATGATCAATTGATCATGCCCCGCGACATGCTTGCGTATCCAATATAGCTATTGCGCATATATAGACCAATAACTGACGTGATTCCAGGATAAGTGTAGAAAAAAGGTTTTCTATTTGGGCGTCATTTTGTCACATGAATCAAGATTTGGATGAATCAAGATTGTCACTTTAGTTAGCTGAAGGCAGTTCGTACATGGATTAGTCTTTTGGCAGTGCAGTTCATGTTTGGGTGGTACCCAGTGGCACACCCAAAGGGAGGCAAAGGAGGGCAAGTGCCTCTCCCCGCAAGACCCGAAGTTAAAGAGTACATTTGGTAAACAAAAATAAGCAAATATGGCATTTAATGCAGTTGAAACATTCTGAACATTGTCCTCGCAAACGTTTCAATGGCTCAAAAATGGAACACTAATTCTACTGCAAGTTTACTTACACCAACCCATTGCCTTTCTGGTTACCTTAGCTTAATTTCTTCCCCATTTGGAGTATCAATTTCCTTTCCCCTCCCAAGCAACATTTCTGAATGTGCTACTGCTAGTGCCACTGGAGTGTTGAAAAGCTTCTCCGTAGCCGTAGTTTTAACGCGCTCCCAGCAGAAGCCATGGTGCCAGAAGGAGAGAAGGACAATTTTGCTAGGTAATTCCAATCGGAAATTCCTAGGATCTTTTCCATGCCACAATCTACTTGAGCACGAGGCATCACAGGGCCCTTCTCTTCCCGAATATACCAGAGGTGACTGAGGTCGGGATCAAACCCAGGACCTCTTGCACATAAAATGGTCATGCTAATCATTAGGCTACTATGCCCCATAGCAACAAAATACAAAGTACCGAATGGTTCTTCAGTACTGCAAGTGTTTGTTCGAACACGTACAATTAACCTGAATTATTAATACCGTAAGCAATGCAATGACTAATACGCAGCGACAGCAAGCTCTGATCGGCCGTTGCGTTCCTGTCATCGGCCAATCAAAACGGATGTATACGAGCGATTGTCTAACAGCTCACGCCTGATAAAGGAACATGAGTGCCATCTCTTAACATATTTGGAAATATAAGGGAGAAGTGCAGCAACAGCAATGTAGAATGAGAAACCTGCTCGTGCAGGACAATGGAAAATGAACACCATCTCGTACCATAATTGGAAACCAAGAGGGAGAAGTGCAAGGCCAACTGAGATTGAATAGCTGTACTCGACTGTACAGCCGAAGTGGAAAACCATGAAGGAGAATGGAAAAATTGCTGACAAGGTAAATTCATTTACCACCCATCACCATCAGACCTTCCATTCGTAGTGAAGAATATTGCCCACCAAGAGGATTTGGGGGGGGGGGGGGGCCGGAGTTTACACACCATGTGCCCAGCACATGCCACCCTTAGGCAGATAACCAGCTAATCGACATAAAATTGCCTTAAAATACTAAAGTGTTCTTAAAATTTGAGCAAGTCGCAGCAAAATTAGAAAAGTAATCGTATCACAAAATTATTTTGGCTACCACACCCACCGAAAGAAAATTTTCAATTCGGGCAGCTTTTTGGCTTCGTACCGCAACCAGCAGCAGACTGTGTTCCAGTTATGTCCACAGCCAACTTGACGTATTGCGTCTTATCCCGCCATAAAAAAGATACTCAACAACCGGGATTTTGTTCGTTTCAACATCAGTCAGCCTACATCATGATTGATAACAGCTAGTACCAGTGGTTTGTCGTAACCGAAAAGAAAACCATTGAGGTTCTTGGCATTTGTGTCGGTCATATAGTTAGTTTCTTCTTTTTTTTTAAACATACTAGATAGATAACTCACAATTTGTGGGTCGTAAAAACCCTGGTAGTAGCAGCTTTGTGGGTGTTGTGGTTTCAGTTGTATGGCACAGTTGACAATGAACGCGTCGACCTTGGAGTGTAGGGGGTAGAGAGAGATGGTACTGTAGAGACAAAGGATGTGTTTGAGGATATTGTACACCACTAAATAATAGTAATCAGAGCAGAGCAAGGACCTGGAGATTACGGCGTATTGCTTCCTTTAGTAAAAACTTGCAACTTAAAAAACTCCTACTATGTACTCAGACTGACACCCCGAAGAATTGTATAAATTTGTGGATTTATTTGTTTGCTAAGTTTCGAAAAAAATTCAACAAGCTTTTATAGTGTCCGCGCCCTATCTTGAGTTCTCCGCAGAACGAACACAAATAATCGATTATACGTTTTCAGTAGCAGAGTGCCTTGTTGATATCCAAGATGGTTACAAAAACAATGGTGGCCATCGTTTAAAGCCACCCCATCCAGGAAGACGTAGCCGCTCACAAAATACTTGGCAGGACTCAAGATCCACCACGCACACAATAGGAACAGCTTTGTTAGCTTCTTTGATTCTGTGGCTATTTTCACCATTTCAGCTCTAGACGTGTCGATAGAGATTCAATCTCGCATCCCTTTTGCTGGGAGACCAAGACTCCTGACCACTCGGTTGTTTGCCAGGACAAGAAAAGTAAACTCTGAAAATTTCTGTATTGTTTGTATTCTTCAATTATGCATAGGAAGTTTTGCTGGATTCAGGGCATTCCACCGATAGCAAATATACTTGTAGCTTATCACAAATTTATTTCCATTGTGTCTACTATCTGGTAAAAGTTCAGGGCAGTCTACTGACTGCCAATATAACCCATAACCGATTGAATGGAGCCCCAAACAAGCAAACAAGCAGGATAATGAGCTCACAAGTTGTTTTGCAAATGCTCTCAGCCACTCACGTATTTGTTTACAATCGAACGTTATGCACCATTCACAAATCTTACTACCAACTTGGAAAGTCGAATCCGAAAAGAGTTCCATATCCTCGGCTCATCCTGGCAACATTACTCAAATAAGTAAATAGATAATTACACCAGTTAGAAGGTAATTGCTTGATCGAATCGTTGTGGAGAGAAAACAAATTACAAAAGGGAGTTAAAGCGGAGATGCACTTGTAAGCTCGCAAAGTAGGGTGCTATAGGCCTACGTACGTTACATTTCAATATTTGCAACAAAACCTCGCTCTTCATTTTATTTTGTGACTTTGTTAATGGTCATTTGGTTATTGGCTCTCCGAGTCACAAGGTTGTCAAGTATGACCAGAAATTCCTGGGAGCGTACTTGGATCCAGTGACCTAGCCGAAACTTTTGACCCAGTTATCCAGGGGTTATGCACTTGATTGATTTCGGAAGCGGTTATTAGGTGGAATGTTAATTCTTCGTGCATACACCAGAAATATAAGTGTAATTTTAAGATGTGGAATAATTGTTTTAGATGATCGAGCCCCCCTTGTATCTTCTGACGAAGCTGATGATGGGTATTGCGAAGAGGGGCCTGTCCATCCTAGCAGCTTGGAACAAGTGAACCATCAACTCTTGGCTACTAAGATGATGCTACTGCCAGGTAAAACTCATTATGTATTTTTCATTAAGGAAAAAGGGTTTTCCTTGTTATTAGTTTGATGTAGCTACACACAATTCTACAAAAAAAGCCGATTTCCAGCAACTCAAACCGTAAAATGGTTAAAAATTATTCCAAATTCCACTGTTCATCACTTTTCAAAATCGTTTGCAACGAAATAGTTTCAGGATAGGTGTGAGAAAAAAAGACGAAGGATGCCTGCTATCTCAGGCTGACCAGCTTACCCTGTTTATATAGGTTGCCGAGATGTAGATGGTCGAGCAGTGGTCAACGTGGATGGACGCCAACTGGCCAGCCAAGGACGCCAAATAGTGGATTCGGCTTGCCAACTACTACTCTACTTCCTTTCTGTTCCAAAGTAAGAATATGTTAATGTTTGGAGAAACTGAGTGTTTTATACAAGACGATATATGGTACAAAGTTAATAACAAGATAGGTGGTGATTCTTGGTAAAGGGAATGATCTTATTCACCTATGTTTCCAATGTAAACAAAATCTCCAAACTCCAGGCAATAAGTTTTTATAGGTAAGGATTCAATATTCCATGTATAGAGAACATTTTCGTGTCGTCATGTTAGCCAACCCAAAGTGTCCCAGCAACCAGCTCAAAGTATCCCAGTAAACTAACCCAAAACGTCCCAGCTTCACACAGTATACTATTGTAATGTGTAATTTTCTCAAATTTTACTTTAAAGTTTTTTTTAACTTGCCCTTCACCGTCCATCGCTTCCCTTAACTGTCCCGGTGTTACCAGGTTACAGGAGATTTGCCATATGCTTCATTAGTTCAATTTAAGATTGTTAACTTCAATAAATAAGACCTGCCCATTGTTTTCAAGCAATGCATGATCTGTAAACTAACACACGGTTGGCTAAATGAATCACATGGTTTGAAACAATTAGACTGTAATTTAATTGTTTCTTTTAAGCTAAAGAAGGGAAAGTTGAAACGTCTTAAATGAAGTGTTTTTAAAAACCTAGTTGCTTTATCATCTTAAATATTTTCACGCTATGTAAAACAGTAAAATCATTAAAAGATAATGACAATGGCTTCATTATTTGTATTTTTTATTTCGCGGCTTGATATCGGCCATCAAACCGAGCAGTAATGGGCAATAGCTTCATTTCAATAGACTTGAGTCAATTACGTATACATTGTGTGAAGAGCAAGTCAAGTCCCTTTCTACTTAAATTTCATTGAGAAGCAATTCCATGCGAGTCAATTTCAGTCAATTCCATGAGCCTGTCAATTTCAATGAAGTCATGGCAGCCAATCCATTGCTGTAGTCTTTATTTTGTATTTTAAATCGGTTCCAATCAATTAATTTTCGTATTTCCTGATAAATTAATTCCAATTAATTCATTGACTTGCTGTTGATCCAATCTTAGTTTCAGTCAATTCCCGGCTGATTCAGTAAATATTTTGACGAATTCCATTCAATTCCTCCCAATTCACGCTAAGTCCGGCATGATTTTGCGTAAATTCTCTTAAAATTTAGGATTGCTGAAAATTGACGATTTTGATGAATTTTGGGCTGAAATGGAGTATACAGTTGATTTGGAAGGTTTTTGTCGAATTGGCATGAAATGGGAGCAATTGCACCTAGAATTCAGGTTAAATCACATCTGATCAAAACAAGACATTTTAATTCAAATAAATGTAGGCGTTGCCATTTCAATGGATGGCTTAGCAAGTCAAGTCAATCTGAGCGGAACATTAATTGAATTGATTGCCATCAAATCAAATCCTACCAAGTCATTTTGCAATTGCAATTACCCAATTCAACTCAAGCAGAAATTGAAGATTAATTAAATCAATTCCGTCAATTCATTACCATAAATTGATCAGTATTGAGTCAATTCCACTTTTTGTGGAATTGTCAATTAATTAAAGCCCGGAATTGACTTACCCCATCACTGTTTCGATGGGACTTTTTGAGCCGAGAAAGTTAACATGCTTTCCAAACAATCCTCTGAATTTTTTCCATAAAAGGTGCTACCGAGTTACTTCGGGAAGGCGTTGAGTGTACCATAAATTGCCTATTAGCCGACCTGGGAAAGGTACGGCCCATCCCCCTGAAATGCTTTTAAGGTCAGAAATCGTGAAATCTAGTTACAGTCACCCCTAAGTAAGTAATTTCACGATTTTGACCATAAAACATTGCTAATCGTAATTTTTCTGCTAGAAATTGACTAAAAGCTTCTTACATTAAGGAAATCAATGTTTTATCCACGTAAATCGTGTTTTTTCTGCCCCAAACTTAACTAAACGCTTCATACATAAAGCAAAGTAAATAATCTAGTAAACAAAAAACTAAACTCTTGAACAAATAAGAATAAAGGCATTGTTCAATAAAGACTGAACCCAGATCACGTATGTGTATGATCGCATAAACGGCCGAATTTTTCGCTGATGGAGTTAGGCCTAAACACCCTCCCTGGACAGAAATAAGATTCAAAAGATGAATTATAACTTTGTTACAGCCCACCCCATTTTACGAATTAATTTTACAGCTTATGGGGGTTTAATAGGCGATTTACGGTATAATGCCCGTATTTTATGAAGATCTTTGATTGGCAATTTAACCTTTGTTCGTGTGTTTTTGACAGGAAGGAAGTGGCAAGCTTAGGCTTATTGGTGCTTATGGACGGTACGGATGCCCCGAGGGAATCGCTCAATCTTCTCGATGAAATTCTTGCCGCCGTCGAGGTAAGGACATAACAGACTGATGGAGGCGTCTGTGAGTCGGAGGTAAACGCAGCGGGGAAGAGGTTTACGGGAACGCCTGACCCCTGACCCTCGCCTCGGGGCCTTGTTAGTTCAGTGACATAAGTGAAGTACAAGGAAGCTGAGAAAGAGACCTTGGCTGCAAAGGGTTGGGCTGATCACAATCTCTTCTTGCTTTTGTTGCGTTAAGTCAAAGGCCATTCCAATTGACATTATCACAACGTCAAAGGAAAAGAGCTGTGTGGGTGGAATTCACGCTGGTGGGATTGTTGCTGCATTGTTTACAACTCTAGTTAGCTAGTGAACTTGGAAATGTACTTGGGGCAGTAGAGCCGGGGTGGGGGGGGGGGGGGGACGGCCCCACCAAACTAGGGTGAAGAGGGATTAAAAACCTCAGTTTTTTTTTATGCATGCGCACATTTACATTTTTCCGTTATCTTTGTTTCGTCAAAATACTTGTGAGATGACTACAGGAAGAATGTGGGAAAAAAATGTTAGAGGAAGAATTACGGTTTGTTTTCCTTGGGGGAGGATGAGGGGATGATCCAGAATTTTTTCCAGAATCGTTTTTTTTTTTCGTCTGTTAATAAGGTAGGTAGTGAATGTTCTGCATTCGCTAATTTTTTTAACATTTTGGAATGGCTTTCGTATGATAGTAAACTTGACTTGTAGGTTGCTACACTGGGAAATCCCTGTACATCGGTCATAAATCCCTGGAAATCCCTAGTAATTCTTGAAAGTCTTAAAAATCGTAATCTTACTGCACACCAAATTTTGAAGTGAGCAACACCTCGTCCTCCCCCGTGCACCTACTTTCGATTGTCGTATCATATGAAGAAATCCCATGGAAATCAGTAGGAATCTCTGGAAATCACTGATTATCTCCAGAAATCCCTGGAAATCATTAGAAATCACGTGAAATCTTGGAAATCTTGGAAATCGTAATTTTAGACCTGTATTCCGAACGCGAACTCAGATTTCATACTGCGTATGATGGGTATTTTTGGAAAAAATCGATGGTGAATACCACTAAACAGTTATGACATTTCAAGTTCGGGTTCTAGATGAGTACACGATCGGAATACGGACCTTAATGAACGCCATTTTCTGTAGTGAGCAACCCCCTCGAGTTAACAACTTTTCGAAGGTCATTGTAATGATTAGAAAATGTAAATTTAAAGATAAGAAAACTATGACCCTTCGTTTGACCCTCTTCTCAAATGTCATGTTTGCTCTCGATGTTTACCATTTTCAACTTTTCATTAGCTATTACCGTTATTTGTTTGTTTTTGTCTTTTTTTTTTACTTTTTGAGTAAATCTTCAGTCACGTTTTGTGCACGCTTCTTTCCCATAACAATAAGTAGGCCAAGCCAAGAAGCAAACGCTGTTGGAATAAAGACAGTCTTTAAAGAAACGTAATTTATCCTAAATTAAACTGGAACACTTCTCCCTTTTGTTGCATCATGCTTTTTTAGAAACATTTAGGCCGGATTAATTTATTAACTTCTGCCGTGAAAATAGAGGTGGGTATGCAGGTTTATTACACCAGTAGCGAATGCTGTTGAATAATTCAAAAAACTTATTCTGAAAACGAGTTGTGGTAATCCTAACAAAATAATTATTATGCAACGATTTGAGACATTGTATGTATCACTCGCGGAACCAATTTTAACAAGGAGGCAATTTTGCAGTAATATATTTTAAGTTAATTAGATATTCGGTCGAAAGAAGACCGGGGTGGGTGGGAGATAATTTATCAAACCGAGACCGAAAAAAAAATTATCACTTTAAATGAAGAACTAGTATGAGATTAGTTTAGCGGTCAAGTCCAAGACAGACATTGCTTTTTAATTATTAATTATTATTTGGTTACTACACTGTATTATCCCTCCGTCAAACTGTATCTAAAAGTTTTCCCACTCCACTATCTCTGAAGCTGGTTGCCATATTTTAATTCATACGGAAATGTTATTTTCCCCCCTTAAGATTTGTTTTTAAGTTTGTGCTTAATTACGCTGGTTATTAAAGAGAACACCTTCTTTAAATAAATACAGGTGCAAACCTATATCCGTTGCCTTTTGGACTTAATTGTCAAACTGCCTGAGTGGTAATTGAACCAAAACTCTACCACTAAGCCATACTGACACGAGCTGTGTACGCTTCAATATGGCTTAGTGCTAGAGCTTTGGCCGCTGGCCTCAAAGGTCGCGGTTTCAATTCCCGATCAGGCAGTTTGTCGTAAGTCCAAAAGTCAACAGAAATAGGTTCGCCTCTACATTTATTTATTATTAATCCATCCGATATGGGTTTCCATCCCGTTTACCCTTCTTTAAAGCAGGGTGTGTATATATTAAAGAAATGTGAAAAATTCAATTGTAAGTATTGTGTAGTTGTGGAATTTCCGAATTGCTAAATTATTACCGAAGTATCCTTTACGGCGACGAATTGCTTAAGAATGTTGTCGACTGAAAGCTTTTCCAGTTATTAAAATAAAAAATAAAAGCCGCGTGAGATAAAGAATGGAGTGGTGGGAAAAAACCGTCGTTACATCTTTTAAGCTGGATTTCTGGATAATATTCTATTAAAATTGCTTAAAGTAGCCAAACAATGAAGATAACTTCGGGCTTAGAGCATTAAACTTCCTTACGCTACCTCTTAATTTAAAGCAGA
Source organism: Lithobius niger (assembly GCA_023313725.1). Classification (NCBI taxonomy): domain Eukaryota; kingdom Metazoa; phylum Arthropoda; class Chilopoda; order Lithobiomorpha; family Lithobiidae; genus Lithobius; species Lithobius niger. Next base: position 60,294 of record JAHWFP010204561.1, on the reverse strand, counting down.
AAAAAAAATGTTTGAGTTTCGTGTCCCTTTAAGGAGTGTTTTGTGCCAAGACTCAACCATCGAAATCTGCACATTGTGACGTTTCTCTGCCATGTAAACTTGGTGGCTTGGTCTTGTCTCGATAAATCCTGCGTCTTCATAAAATGTACAGAGAGAAAAAAAACATTGTTTAACGTTTGTGCCTGCGTATTGCGAAGTACTCAGAAGTACAATAGTTGTTTAATGTTATCATCGGAAAGACACTTGAGTAGTAAATGTTTTTTGTTTGAAGCACTGCTTCCTTTACCTGATTATGATTATGGTCGAAGTTTGTGCGTCTATCCCTGTTAACTGTGCTGCCACACTTAAATGTTTTTTTTTTTGGGGGGGGGGGTTCTTTGTCGTGTGTTTTATTTGGAATGAGAATTGCTCTTAAGAACAGCTGCTTGAGTTGTTAGTTTAGCAACCGCTTCCTTATTGCCACTATTTTTGTTGCATTGTTTAACAACAACCCAAAAAAGACAAAAAAATTTTTAGCGGTTAGGCCTATATGTGATCGTAAAGTTCTCTTCCCATTTCCAGGTAAGCAGTCCTGGGGCAGTAAGTGGAGTGATAGTATGGCGGTCGTCGGGGGCGGACTGGCCAGCCGGTCATCAAGTGCTTCCCCAGAGTGCTCTACAGGTAAGTTTTCCGTTCCGCATATGGCTGTGTTGGGCTGCACTGATATACCGATACTGGATCGGATCGTTTGTCGATATTTGTGGTATCAACAACTTTCGCTGAAATTTTATCGATAACTCCGGAACTGTTTGAGATTAAAACATGCAGTTTGCAGCATTTTGGATAGGAAATCACGGTGTGTCTTCCTAGCTGTGTTTTTACTGTTGGGTACTATTTAAACATTTTTTATTTTAGTAATTATGGGACTTTGGAAGCGAACTGCACCAGTGATAAAACAAAAAATGGGGATTATATTTTGGGTATCTGTATTTATACCAGTATCGGCAAAATTTTGAAAACTGGATCGGCAGAGCTGGTGTAGATGCAGCGTTAGTGTTTATACTAGTTCATATTGAATTCCTTAAATGACTCTTGTTTGTTTATTTATAGTACGAAGTGGTTTGCACTAGTGAGGCCCTCCACAGGCTGGTGCCATCCGACCAGCTGCTGCCATCCCTCGGTGGAACTTATCACTTCGATCTGGACGAGTGGCGTCATTTCCGCCAGGTGAGTGAGCATCCCCGCCCACGCATCATTCGAAATGGAGGAAGGGGGGGAGGGGTCGTCTGTCAAACCGGCATTTTGCTTGATGCAAGGGGAAAATGTTGGACTGCGGCTTTTGGCTCTTATTTGTACATCACTGACTTATCTTGGGAGGGTGGGGACGGGTTGGGGGCTGCCAATCTTATCGGTGTTCGTGCTATGTAGAAACCCCAAACGCGATTTTGAAGGCGGGACTGAAGGGTTGGGATGGGTTTTTACCTCAAGTCGCTGTGAGTCTTTCTGAAAATAGCTTGGGTATTTTGGTTGCGTTCAGCCGAGCGCGATTTCGGAGGGGAGTGAAGAGAAGGCAATATAGTAGTAGCTGATGCTTGGAGGCTGAGGTATTTATGGGGCTAGGGGATGATCCACAAAACTACTTGTCTCGCAACGGACTAATCGTTATTCTTGTTGCATTCTTGTTTCAGCGCTTCGAGCCATTCGTCCAGGCGTGTCGATCTTCGGGTCGGCGTCTGGTTGCTGCCATGCAGGGCCTGAGAGCATCCCGCCTGCCCCCGACCACCGCCCTCACCGCAAAACTGGTGGAGGAACACCAGCAACAAGTGGGAGGGGCCCTCAACCATCCCGAGTTGGAAAAGCTCAACCAGGAGGGGGAGGATGTCTTGCACGAATTGGAGGACAAGCATAGCAAGGATGGACACAACTCCGACTTAAGGTAAGATGACAAATATGAATGCTAAACCGGAAAATTGGAAAAAAATTTCAATTAAAATAAACAGGACTAAAAAGCCAAATGGGATCGACAAGTGTTAAATAAATATGAATGCAGACCTATATTTACGTTGCCTTTTAGACGTAAAAAAGTCGGACTACCTGAGTGGGAATTGAGCTCACGATCTTTGAAACCAAAGGCCAAAGTCGTATCGCAAAGCCATACCGACACTGCCTAAACGTGTCGTGTCAGTATGGCATAGCGGCAGTACTTCGACCTTTGGTTTCAAGGGTCTTGGGTTCAACTCCCCGCTCAGGCAGTCTCACGCAGAAGTCCGAAAGGCGGTGTAAATAGTTTTGCACCCGAACTTGGCATTTAAAAATCAAACTCGAAAGTGGAAAAAAAAGTACAGCGGAAAAAACGGAGAGACAATTTTACTAGGTAATTCCTAGGCTCTTTTTTTACGCCTCAACCGACATGAGCACAAGTACATTTACAAGTCTGAATATATGCTAACCCACCCTGTCCCCAAAAATCGATTCTTAGACTTGTGTCAGAAGGCCTCTAATAGAATTTCTTGACCAGAAAATTGGTTTATATGAACAGTAAACCGAAAGTGTAACTCAAAAATTTTGAGAAGTTTTTTTTCGTTGGGGGGGGGGCATTGTAACTTTCTGAGCAACCTCTACGAAAATCACGGCAAACTTTAATTTAATGCTCTGCAATTTAATTCAGTTCTAAGCAAGAGCATGTCAAAATGTGTTTAAATAATGACCTTACAATCGGACTGTCTGTACAGTCTTTCATTATTTTCGCTAAAAAAAAATAATAATAATAATTAAAAAAACAAAAACAATGTTAGTACGACGATGGCCATGAATGATGAATTCCCTGGAAAGTCTTAACTTTTGCAGTTCAGATTCAAGGATTTGTGAGGGCTTTAAAACTTACTGTAGCTGAAAGTATTTGCTGTTAATTATAACATTGGTAATTTATGCTGAATTTAATTTGCTGGCTGAATGGTAGCGGTCATGTTTCTTTGAATGACCTCTTGATCAGCAGTGAGTAGCCTGGGGAGAGAGAAAAAAGACCACATGCACATAGGAGTTTTGTTATTTATATTTTTCTAAGCACTACAAACTTTTATATATTAAGGGGAAAATAAAATTGGCGTTGGTTTTATTAGGGAAGCGGTGGAGCGGACTAGGACCCTTTCTTCTGAACTAACCCGAGCCACGGTCAAGTTGTCCCGTCTGTCGGCCAAACGCTTGGCCAAATTAGAAGAAGCTTTACAGCTACGGACCTTCGAAGAAGACGCTGGACAGGTAAGAGAACAATGGAAAAGCATTCTGACGCCGTGTTTATACTTTAAGCTTTTAATGATCTGCATCTAAAGCTTCTTTATTACCCTCACCCATGCCACCTTCAGATTTATTGTCCCACAGAGTCTGGTATTCTATTGTATTATTACTGTGTTGGTGAATGAATGAATTACGTAGAAACTAAATTTGAAACTTGTGGTTGCAGAATCTTTATTGATCAACCTACACAATGTGGAACTTGTTTCAAGTTGTATCTGAAGTAGAATCAATTAAGAGAGGATGACTAATTCATTCACTGGTTAACATATTCATAGGTGTGTATGTTGATTGTAGAGAGCTCAACCTCAAAAAATGTGGAGCATGATATTGGGTGCAGTTAGGGGCGGCAAATACATTATACAAGAGGAAAAGCCAATTAAAGTCGATGAAACAAATACTAAAAAAAGCACTTGCTACTTGCATACAGAATTAAACCTTTGATTGCTGTAAATAATTACACTAAACAGGTTTAAATTGTTTTGATGCAGGTCATCAGGGGATCGTAGAGTTCCTGCGTTTTCCTTATTTCTTACTTTCTTGGAAACATTCCTTAGCATCCTGCTTTTTTTTTTCTCATTTTTGGACTTGTGGGTCCCTTCTTTTTTTTTTTTTTGAGTTTAAAACCAATGCTAATTCGTTAATGACCGCGGTTTTTGACTTGTATGTATACCAGCAGGAGAACAGGACGTATTCAGTAGGATTTTCTTTTTTTCTTTTTTTTTTTAATATACTAAATACATATTTATTTCGTAAGGCGAAACAAAGCCGGAGGCTTATTTGTATCAACAATATTACATATACACTTGTTTACATTTACATTAAACAATAATAACTAATTTTGCTTCAAAAAATCTTTAACATCACACTTGATAATTTTTTAGGCTAGTATGTTACTTTTCTTCGGCGATCTATTAGCATAAATATTTTTTATTTGTTCCGCATCTGTATTTTAGATTTTTGATTTCGTTATAATTATTAGCAAACGATTAAAAATTAGTACATGCACACACACACACAGCCGTCTCTGGGCGTGTTTAACGGGTGGAAGTCACTGAGGTAACATAGGCTATGACTTTTCATTGTCGACAAATAATTTTATGAACTGATAGACTGGTACGTTAAAAATACGTGGCAATACGTTATAACTTAATAAACATAAAGAATGTTTAGTTATTTTGTTATTCATTTTGAATTGGGATATACTCCAATAAAACAGTGCTCTAGCTTTTGTGGATAATATGGCTAAAAAAGTTTTCGCTCTCAGCCTGTAACCAGGCTAAAACAAACTCATGCTAATTAATTTGAAATTATACCCCTCGCGCTACACGCTCAGGATATAATTTCAAAATAATTAGCATTCGTTAGTTTTAATGTCAGGTTACAGACTTCGTGCGAAAACAGTAGCCGTATTATCGACAAAAGCTCTAAGGCTCTTATTACCGAAAGTACCATAGACTTAACATTGAATAGACCACAACTTACACTGAAAGACCACACCGGATCTTGACAGCATATCTCACTTGAGCAAGCTGTTTCCTAGAATAAAGTTATGCACAATTGCCCATTTTAGGGCAGTGACGTCACCTTTGCGGATTGTCGGACTTTTACAGAAACACGAAGCTGCTTCTCGTCAGGATTCGGAGCTTTACGTTTAAGTTCGTTTATGAGTGGCGTACAAATGAAGTTTAGGCCTACTTAATTTACTTATGAATACCAACACTGAAGCAAACGAAACTACAGGTAGGATGATGTAATGGATGGGGCTAGTATAGCTAGCCAAATAGAAATTACTTAATAGTCGAAATCGTAAATAAAAATTACTTTGTCGATTCATTTTGCATAAAGAAAAGAAAAAATTTTCACACCGAATGCCACTTATGCTTTTATGTAATCTATAATTTTTAAATGTTAACACTTGTGCTGTAACACACAACTTTACGTTTTCCTAAGTACTCTGGGCATTATGACTGAAAATTTGGTTTGTTACTTTACTCTAATTATTATTTCAAATAAGAGGAAACTGGCAGAGAATCACGCTACTGGGCAAGAAGAAAATGGTTGCATTGTTTATTGCTAGTTTTATTTTAAAACTTAAAAGTCAAGTTTAAAATTCCTTATTTTAGCTAGACCTACTTTCTATTCATAATTCGAAAATTCTTTATTTTTCCTTTTTTTTTAATGTTAAATCCCTTGTGTCCTACTTTGTTCTGCCTAAGATCCCTGGCAACTGGTTCATATCATGGCTGGTTTCATAACAGGGTATCCTTCTTCAATATGCTGAGGGGGGGGGGGGGGGG
>JAHWFP010204561.1:0-48989 GCA_023313725.1 Lithobius niger | reverse complement strand
AAAAAAAAAAGTCACGTTTAAGTTTTGTTTTACTGGATGTTGATTGTAAAACAAAACTTAGTGTGTTGTTAAGGAAAAGATGAGTTGAGCGCCTAAGGCTGGAAAAAAGTAGTGTGAAATTTCACAATTACTGGTTTTATGGCGTTCCATGTGTGTCATCCCCTATAAAGTAGGGCGAAACTAACCATTCCCTTCACTCGATAAAAAAAAAAGTAGAATCTACTGGCCCATGGGAACCAGACACCTCCCCCTGTTAATTACACAGCATGGGAATGGAGTGGGGCAAGGTTACTGCCACCACCACCATGCAGTTAACTGTAAACTTGACTTTGAAAAAGTAAGGGCGAAGCGTTTGTCCAGAAAAATAGCGTTATTTTTATTTTACTATCAAAGACTGACTGACAAGATCAACCTGTGGATCAATAACCCACCCCCTCCTCTCTTAGCCATTCGACAGGAAAAGACCTGAAACAGCTAGCCGATTTGTTAATGCTAATGAAATAATTGTAAAAGTCGAGGTGGCTCTCTAGTACTGTTTTAGCTAAATTTACAGTTTACCCCTGAGGCCAAAAAAAAGATGTATTAACGTAATCCAATACTTTTATAATTTTTTTTGGGGGGGGGGTCTAGTGCCCTGTACATTTTTTTTTTATTTTACTCGGTATAAAAGAATTGGCTCTGTATAGTCTGGTAACTAAACAGTTTCAGGTTTTTTATTCTGTAGAATGGGTGGGGGGGGGGGGGGTTATTGATCTGTTGATTGATGTCAGTCAGTCAGTCTGCCTTTGACATTAAAAGAAAAAATGTAATTACCACAATGTTGTACGAATGGAGAGAAACAATTTTGCGAGGAAATTCCTAAGGTGTTTTACATGTGCCATAATCGACATGAGCCCAAGTTCAGTTCCCGGGCCCATTTCTTCCCGAATGAATCCCCCATTTCACTCTACCTCACTAGCTACGGTCCTGTCTGTAAAGCACGATTTTTTTTTTCTTTTATGTAAATAAAGTAGCAAAGAAGAAGTGCTGCACAGTAAAGCCAACAACCAGTAACTAAGGCACTGTAGTGGACCTTAATACCAATAACTTGGCTAAAGCTGCTTTTTTAAGATATCAAAATTTTTCTTAGGGCCTCTAGTTACTTAGTTCAAGGATGAGAATCTTCCGACTTTAGGCAGAATTCCGACTTTTCATACTAAAAAGTGTCAGTAAAATTTACATCCATTTTCAAATTCCGTCTGTGGTTTTTATGCCAACTTTTTTCAGTCTCATCCTGTTAGTAACAGTGTAATCCTGATATCTTGTTAGCTAAGAGTAACCTATGACAGTGAATGAAAACTTTCTGACAAGCCTATATTTGGACTTTAATATTAATTCTCGTTTGTTTCATTTATTTATTTATTTGTTCTTGTAGCGCAATATCGAAAAGGGCCATGATCTTTTGGAGGAAGCTGCCATTCTAAACCGTGGAAGTGCAGATGAGGCAGGGACATCCAGCGTACTTACACTATCTCAGTCGCTGCAGTCGCACCTGCGAGGATTCTCAGAAAACTTGGAAGACACACGGGAGCGGCTTGAGGATACGGCCACTTGTTACCAACAACTCGACAAGGTAAAGTCCTTATGCATGTTTGCATTTTTTACTCTGATCATAACAAACATAAAGCTACACTATGTAACAGAGCATAGGAACAATTTCACCAAGGGGTTTTATACCTGTTTTGATCCTACGTGCTGCTTTTTTGATGTCGTTGCATTTGGCTTCCATTTCGTAATGAATATCTGCTGATTGCAAGTGGCAACTGCAGAATGATAAAGACTGTTAAAGCCAGACTTGGTTTGTGGCTTAATCCCAATAATGACGCTCGTTCCTTAATCCCCTCATTTAGTGATAACCTCCAATGACATAAGGTCTGCCTTTGCGTGTTTTATTTTAGTGCAACACGATGTTTCAGGCACCGGCGTGTCTACGGCTCCATCCATTGTGGAAGGGCAAACCAAAAAAACATTCTGCATTTGCTGCGGCCTCTATAGCAGCTAAAATGTGCCATCCTTGTTTTGTGCCATTTGCCCGTTTTAAGTTGTCAATGTGTCGTAAACTGTCTATCCGCAAACTTAGTCTCCGTTGCGTCCTGTTGCAGGCTTACGAATGGGCTCTTGAGGCCATGAAATTCGTATCGCGTATGAAAATGGAGCAGAACTCTTCAGTCCAACAACTAACGCAGTTGATGAAAGCCCTTCAAGCGTATCTTGCCAGCCATCCACCTATCCCAGAAGAAACTTTCAACGAAATGGTTGCCTTGGCAACCAAAGTAGGCAACGAGAGACTTCTTGAGCAGTGCAAGGTAAGGACGCATCTGAAACACTAACCGATAGGATGAACTAACAAAAAAGTAAAGTAGCAGTCTTGGCAGCAAGTTTTCTTACCTTTATTTTTAAAGTCGTGATAGAAATTTAAATTCTTGGACAATTTAAATTTCCATTTCGACATTTCATTCTTTGTCTGCCAAGCTTGAATATTACGGTTGGTTGTTTCAGAATTCCAATATGATATTGCTGTTATGTAGTTTAATGACTTTCACCAAAATAGCAAACTCAAAAACATTGGGGGTAAATGAAGAGAAATGAAAAAAATTGCAGCTTATCTGTTAGTGTGTCAATAAACAGTATTCTGCAACGACCTTGACACTAGGCATTGCTTAAATATTTATAAGTAACAAATTTTGTTCATCATAGTCTTATTTTGAATGTGAAAAATGCCACGTGGCTTATTTTGAATGTGCTACTGATATGATAAATCTTCTAGTAATACAGACTTTTAGTCTAATGTTGATTTTCGAGTTAATTTCTACAGTACTTCATTAACTTCATTTAGCCCACAAAACATGTAAGGAGTTGTATTGTTCTGTGGTTATTAGTGACCTGCAAATGCAACTATTCCCGAGTCCTATCCTGTGGGAATAAAGACATACTGATGGCAAAAAAAGTAGACCAAATAAAATTTAAGATATCACATCTTTTCCGTGTTATAAAATTATGGGTAAAGTTTTCTTTTTCCTCATGGTTAACACTGGGTTCGTATCGATTCTGCAAATAATGGAAAATTTAAAAATGTCTAGACTACACTCGAATATACGTAAAATATAATTAGTTAATGCTAAATATCGTAAATATTTATGCTGCGTGCTCAAAAACCTTGAATACTATAAGAAGGTTCCCTTGGCTCTCCACCGTGTGGTCAGCTGCTACGTTTTCTAGCAGGCCTTGCCACGCTTATCCTCCACAATCTTTTGAGCATCCGAACGCATTGGATGTGTTTTGCTTCTTATTTAATTAGGATAGCGCCCTAATCAATTTTGTTTTCGCAATCTCTCTGGAAAGGCATATCACTTTCAGTTCCAGAGAGAACACCTCACCCCGCCCACCATTCCTCTGCATATGTCGTCTATACCAGTTCGTAGTGGTGATAGCCCTAGTTTGACACGTGCTGATCACTGCACGCACAGGGAAAATATCTGCATAAAGTTTTAGATTCGACTGGAACATCGTTAAAAATACATCTGAAACTGCCGTGCCGCTTACTTTGAAACTCGGGAATCGTACTTTTCGCAATTTTACACAATTTCGAAATAAAAAGATATTGGTATAGATATCTTTTTTATTTTCAAATTGTCCGTATACCGTGCTACGAACTTAAAAATACATAACTGGAAAGCACTTGGAAAGTATAATTGCTGTGCAGTAAGAACCCTGTAAAAACCTTTTTTGTTTTGCGTACTTGGCTTCAGCAGTATTTTTTCGGCATCTTCATCCGACTTCTTTGGACTTTAAAAGTGAATAACAGTTTAAGTTACATGAAGTTTGCTGCTACTGCTTCTCCCTTATGTGTCATTCCTTGACTATGGGCATTGGTCAGCTTAACACTATCCAGTCCAGTCCAGTCGACAGAGGGACCAACTCTGAGAGAAGCTGTAGCATAAAGGTGTACTGTGACCAATTTGTGTACTGTTGTTGCTGTATTTTAAGATGAAAATTTTTTTCTAACCTTGTGAAAAATACTTGAACCACGAGCATCTAGTTCATTTGTCTTTACGAACATTGCAGGTTGCCCAAGCCCGATGTCAGGAAACAACGGATCTTATCAAAAAGCGTCAAGCAACACTGATGAAAGCTCGGCAACAAATGGAAAGTGAGGGTGAAATTCAAATTCATACGGACTCTAATGAGGAATTTGGTGCCAATAGTTTGGAAGGAATGAGTATGCTGCCCCAGCTGACAAGCACCCCCATTCCCAGTTGGGCTAACCCACCTCCCAGCAGCTGCCACCAGCCATACACAAGGCGGCGCTCTCTTGCAGTCCTACCATCTACTGGCCATGCACCGTCGGGAGGATATGTTTCCCAAGGATACTCCTCATTTTTCCGTGAATCTTATCGACTCGATGGATACATTTCGGAAAATGATGAAACCCTGTCTGAAGATCTAATGCCGGCCATGAGTTCTGAAGACAGAGCAAATGAATTGTCAGCTTTCTCTCTAGTCGAAGACTCTTCTTCTGTTAGTCGGCCGCCTAAGTTTCCTGGTGCAATGGGTTCACAAATTCGGCCGCCAAAGAAATACATGCGACGCAGTCAGACGTGGCAATTTGATATGGACCCATGGGAGAAGGAAGCTCACACTGACACAGCTTCTTCGTTGCAGAAGGATTTTGGCAAAGGCAGCTTGGAGAGCATTCATACGTAAGCTACTGTGTTCATGTTATGTGGTACTTAATTGTTGTTTACAAGATGGTTGCTTAAACAGTTTACATTATTTTCAGTGTTGTGGAAAACGATGAATTGTCCAACATGGAGTCGAGGCATAAGGTGTGTCCACCTGTGGCAGTCAATAGTCATCTCCACCAACGCGGCTCCAGTCTAAGTCTTCAATTTCCAGCCAGTTCCATGTCCGATCTGACTGTAACCGATAAGCAAGTCAAGCACAACAGGTGGGTGTTTTATTCCGTAAACCATAAATTGTTAAATACAATGCCAATGGAATGAGTAATTTTGGGGTATATTTTACATTTAGGTTTCTTGATGATAATGTGCATAAAGTTAACTCTTTCAACTGATACACCGGAGATGATTTTTATTATCTTTGGTGTGGCTCTTCATCTCCAAAAATATTCACACTAGTTACATATCAAGAATATACAGTCCCTTGCCTGTACTGTAAAGTAACAGTTTTACAAAAACTGGCAAACGACATTTGCAGTGATAATTCGTCGTCATAAAGTGAAAACAAACCGCACCACGCAGCAGAACAGTGATGAACAGTTATTCCATTTAAATTTCTGGTGATTAATGAGCACTTTCTCGTTAATCACCGAAAATTTAAATGGAATACCTATATCGTTGTTCTGCTGTGTGGTAAGGTGTGTTTTCCCTTTTTATTATACATTTTTAGGTGGCAAATGTGTACACTGAACATGTGAGAATAAATTTACGAATTCGTGCTGTTCCAAATTAGTCGAATAGGCTTTGAAGAATTTTTTGTTTGGTAGTATAAAGATGTTTTGATTTATATTTGAAAGGCAAATGTCAGATTTTCAAAAGTAAAAACAGACATAAGTTACAAATTGTAGATTGACAGGGTTGCTCGAGGAAGGAATTTATTTAGACCACATGAAATGTTGAACTTTATTAAAAATTGTGCTTTTTCCCTGGCTGCTGCCCTGGCTTGCTTCTTCTTTTTCATGTCTGCCTGTTTTGATTCCTGCTCCTCCTTCCCCTCCCCCAAAAAAGTTTAAATACCGTAAATAAAAACATGAATCCTTTGAGTTAAATTCTTCGTCTCTTGGCACACTACGGTGATCTTAACTAGTGGTTATGGTTTTATATTATCTATTTAATGAGTAACTAAATTTAGGAAAGGCTATAGGTGGTTGGTTCAAGCCAAACTTTATTGTGTCAATTATGGCACTCTTTGGCTTAACGAGATAACAGAATAAGCCATCTTGGTTACAGGATTTATTTTTGCAGATGTTGGCACTAATGATAAATATGTCTGTCAAGTGAATCTTCTTATTACTTTTTTAAAGAGCACTGACAAGTTTACAGTCCAGAAGTCAGTTTTTATCAGAAGCCCATTAGGTCTACCAACCGGTGGGCGGCTTATTATGTAACTGTGGTTTTTAATGTAAAATTGTATGCCGAAATTTAACACATAATTTCGGAATATTTTTTCAATATGAATAGTACGCCTCCCAAGCAATATGAAACCCAATTTAATTTACCTTTAACATGGGTTTTCCCTATACAAGAAAAATAGCTAAGTTTCACATGTATGCTGTTTCTGTGTAACTACTCGAGTAATAAATAAAGAGTTAATCTCTAAGTAAAAGATGGTGAAAGCTAGGGATAGTCCGATATTTATATCGGTATCGGACCACTGTAAGGCTTCTGATGCAGATATTCGTTACACCAAGAAACACAAGTCTGCCCTGCAAAACTGACGCCAAGCGTGGCAAAAGCAATAACCAAGTGAGAAAAGCAAAGCCATTTTGTCAGTTTGTAATGAAAATGTAGCACGTGATAGTTCCAATGCTCTATGTTTTACACCGACCAACTTAAAAGCTAACTGGGAAGATGAATGTACTGAAGCCATATGTATGAATAAGATTAAAAATGCAGTTATTGCTGCGCAGAACTTTTTTGGATAATCTCAACAGTTGGAACCCATGCAAAACCAGAAACTGAAGTTGCAGTTGTATGGAATTTAAACTTTTAGTCGTGGTTTATTATTATTGGTATCAACGTCGGCATCGGGATCGGATCGGTTTACCCTTCATCGGTATTGTATCGTATCAGTAAAAAGTCATATCGGCCGATCCCTAGTCAAAGCAAGCATCATTATATACTAATCTTGTGAGAACCAAGTTACACTAATGAGAAAGAAAGAAAAAAGACAACTACCCCAACTGGGACCTCGTACTAGTAGGTGGTGTAACCACTGCTCTACAGGGGTGGACACTACTGGAAGCCCTAGGTCCAGTTCCAGTGGGGCCAGTGGTCTTTTTTTTCTCTCAGATTAGTGTTTTGTTTCTCACAAGGCCAGTCTTTTAATGCTGACTGTTTACTTCGTTCTTTACCATGTGATTTATTCTTTATTTATTGCTTGAATTTTTTTGTAGTGTTGAGGCCAGGCAGCAAAGTTTCTTTTCCCCTTCGTATATCAGGGTTCGTACACGGCCTCGAATTCCTTGAAAAACCTTAAATTTCAAAACCAAAAATTCAAGGCTTGAAAACCTTGAAAAGTTGCATTTTTTTCTAAGCATCTTGAAATGGCGTTGAATTTTGTTAGTGTACTATGTTTGATGAAATAGTCAATTTATGCTTAAATTCATAAATAAATAAAAAATAGTTCGTCAGCCTAATGCTTATCTTCTGTTAACGATACGACGTACCTTTGTTCGTATTCACGTACAAGTGTGGTATCGGAAAGGAAAGGCAACTTGTTTCACTATGGGGGCAAAATAAATAACTTTTAAATGGATGTTTATTCAATTATACAGTATAGGCTAGCAAAAAGAATTAATTTATTTTAAGGTAGTTTTTAACAATTCGGTGTGCGAAACGGCCTTGAAATTGACTTAAGAGTTGCCTTGTGTACGAACCCTGGTATATGTGTGGGAACAACTGAACAACTCCTAATCTGTAGCCAGGGTCTGCACCCGCCCTAGTATGCACGTGGTCCTAGGGCAGAGGTCAGTTGCGGGTTTCGAACTGGCATTCACGTGGTTTGGAGATGAGGACACTGACCACTGGACTGTCTGTTCCCAGGGTCCCCTCCGAAGCTTGCGGTGCATGTAGGGACTTAATATTTGCCAATCTTGAAGCGGTACACGCTTGCGTACTCCAGGACTCGGGACGTTATTGTTGACTGTTTGTTTCATTTGCTTTACATTTTTTACTACAAACAGCTTGAAACAGCAACTTCCCACTTGCTTATCTGAAGTCATTGCAAACGTGTGGGAAACTTCATCTGCTGATCATTAGTATCATTCTTGGTGCGCTTCACAAGGTGGACTGTAGGCTTCAGCATATAGTGTTTTCATGTTAACTGCTGACTTGGCGGAAAAAAAATTATGTTCTTGTAATTAGGGTGTTTGGGTGTAAATATGTTTATGAAGTTTGTCTGTGTGTAGGTTTTTGTCATCACGTCAAAGTGAGAACTTTTCAAAATAATTTGGAAGTATGAATATTGCACTAATCACATCACAGTAAACATTGTAATAATTGCTGAGGTGTAAGCTTATTATTTTACTTTCACATTGTCTGGAGGCAAACTGTTAAGCCAGTTATCCAATAGCGACAAATTCGGCACCCAGTTACGCCTAGTTGGGCGCTGGTGCTGTGCAGTCTTGCAACCTTATCTGGTAATGGAAACATGGCGTTTGTGACCCGTCTCTACGATAATCTGCTAACAGCATCACTAGAGGCAAAATTGACAAAGCTGTGCAGCAAGACTCCTTAACCAAGGAACTTTTTCCTAAACTCTACTTTTAAAGCACGTAGACACATTTACTGCGTAAGATCAAGGGTAAACATGTGTACAAGTATAAACCAGGTTTACATTATATAACACCATGTTACTGAATAAGTGATTTTGTTGTGCGACAAGCTGTCATACTTCCTGTATACATGTGATTTTTTGCCAATACACATAAGGAGCTGAGAATATTCCTATAATAATACAGGATGGTTCACAAAGAATGCACAACTTGACATTTTTTAAAGTTTTAAAACGGTGCAAATGGGTTCCGCATTTCTGGATTCAGAATCCAATTCAGATCCAAAAAATTTGGTATAACTTTCTTCCATTGCAGTATTTTTGGACCACCCTCTACTTACAGATGCCGCTTGGCGTTTGCAATTGGTCATGTTGCTTGCTTATTGCTTACTTCAGTGGTGGTTGAACAAGTAGACTAAAACTGTTAACGTATGTAACATCATTCCGTTTATTTGTTCCAGGACTTTGACTCTGATAATCCGGGAGATGGTGCAGACAGAAAGAGATTACGTCAAATCCTTGGAGTACATCATTGAGGTAAAGTTATAAGGTTTGCTATTAGTGTTCTGTGGATTTGGGTGGGGGATGTTGGCTTTCGAGATTGGCACAATAAGGCATTCTCTTTGAATGACCTTTCTATTTTATGTCGTTCATCACATGAAATAAAGCAGATTTGCTTATTAATTTAACATGCTAGAGACACTCAAGTGCTAAGTGTTTCTTAGTTCAGAATTGAGGCATCTTGCATTTGAAATTTTGTTCTATCCAAAAATTGGTAAATTACTGAATTAGATACACTGTTTAAATAAATTCTCAGGAGAGGTGGAGAATGGAGATATTGGACATGATTCAGCTACACAAGCTACTTTTTTAAACAAAAGTATTTCTACAAAATTTAAATCGGCCGAAGCAACTGAATGCTTGTAGAGCTGAACTGGTTCAATTTAAAACCTTCATAAAAAAAACACAAACACAACACCACAAGTCGGTAACACTGTTCCTTGAATTTCGGTGGAAATTGATTGTGAGCGCATAAAGATGTTACAAACACTTCCACAAACTTTGTCCACCTTCTTCAGAATGTAAATGCAAAAAACGTAGAGATTACATACAACCTGACGTATCTGACGAACTCAATCGACTGGCAGCTATGCTTAAACGGAGTATAGAGATCATTGGGTGAGCCATTGAAGCGGCAGTTTCAAATTGTGACTAAGCAATTCTAACTTTTATGTAATCTTTACGTTTTTTGCTTTTACCTTTTGAAGAAGGTCGACGAAGTTGATGGAAGTGTTTGTAATATCTTTATGCTTCCATAATCAATTTTCCACTGAAAATTCAAGGAACAGTGTTTCGGATTTGTGGTATTGTGTTTGTGTTTTTTCTTATGTCATCTGCTAACCACGTAGCCACCACCTGCAGGGTTTTAATATATTTAAAACCTTACCAGACGTTGTTTAAAAAATGTGTAAAGCGAGCGTCAAATCCAGAATCTCAATCGTTGCCGGGGGCAAAGTTCGTCTAAGATGCCAGAATAAACCCCCATGCCTGCTGAAAGAATTGCTGGGTTGTCTCATCGCTACCCATAACACCAGATGTAATCTGTGTTTTGCTACTAGTACCCTGAATACAGAAATCAACGTGCCTCCTCATTCTTACCACTAGGCCACGTTGACGATATCTGACTGCTGCTTATACTGGCGTAAAATTCTTAAACTGTTAAAACAAATTTTATTTTCAGAATTACATTCCCGAATTACTTCGTGAAGATATCCCACAGGCCTTGCGTGGCAAACGTAATGTCGTCTTTGGCAACATTGAAAAAATCTACGAATTCCACAACCAGTATTTCCTCCACGAGTTAGAACGATGTGAGCGCAGTCCTTTCCACGTTGGCCAATGCTTTCTTCATTACGTAAGTAGAGGCAGCAAACCCTGGTCACACATCTCATGTTCGTATTATTGGTCCCATGTTTAATTGTGGCTTTTCTTTAGGAACGCCAATTTTACCTCTACGCTCTCTATAATAAGAATAAGCCAAAATCCGACGAACTAATGTCAGAATATGGAAGAAAATTTTTCAAGGTAAGCAAAACTGTTCTTGCGTTTTATTTCCTCTTTGACAATATTTGCAGTTTGCTGTACCATGAACACTTGGTTAAGAGCCCATATATGGTAATACCAACCTGTCTAATTTTAACTAGGTGTTAATAAATAAGCTTGCATTTGGGCAAGTGTGTTGCATACAAATTCTTTAGCACTACCAGGTTTAACAGTGTGCTTACTACTTCCAACACTAGTTTCACTTTTCTTTAGTCCTTAATAGGCAACTATTTTGCCAAAATTGGTGCTCTATTGGTTAATAAAGAGCTCTATTGTGGTCTTGGGTAATTTTGTGGAAGGTCAATTGGATGTCCCGTTTGACATCGGCTTGTGTAAATGCTCACTCCCCTTTATCAGGGGGTTTTAATACTGGGAGTTTGGAATTTTCCAGAGTGTATAGAACTGTTGTAAAAAAAAAAATATATCTTGATTTGGTGCATCTCTGCTGTGGAAATGCCTTTCAAATTAGTAACGTAGTTGGTTGCTTAAGAGTTCTTGATTCTGATGATCAATTTATGTCTTCCTTGCAGAGTAAGCAAATCCAGCTAGGAGACAAAATGGACTTGGCAAGTTATTTGCTCAAACCTGTACAGCGAATGGGGAAATATGCCCTTCTTCTGAAGCAACTCCTTAAAGAATGCCCAGATAAAGAAATTGAGTACAACGATCTGAAGGCGGCTGAAGATATGGTCAAGTTTCAACTACGTCATGGTAATGACCTGCTTGCTATGGACTGCATCAGAGACTGTGATGTAAGTTGAACTTAGTGGTGGCTGGTGTTACGCATCATTAAATGTGGATGCTAGAATGTTTTTAAGATTTTGCATACAAATCTCGCCAAGAGAAATAAAACTGTAGTGTGTGCCACCACGTGAGATTTTTATCTGTTGGTACTAACTTTGTGCCCATAGCTAAGAATCATCTCTCAAACTTTATGCTGCCCTTAAAAGGACTTACATATGGTGGTTCTTTAAAAGATTTTTGCGTCACCTAACATGTGGCTTACACCATGGATGTATATCACAACATCCTGCTATGGAGTGAGAGATGATTGTTTTACCCTCTTCCCTTCCGCTTTGTTTGAAGAAAAAAAAAAGTAGTGTTTGTTACCCAGTTCAACTGGAACTTCCCTTTAAGGTGTACTATGTGCCTACATTTGGCCTGAGCTAAAATTTAATAACTAAAATCTCAAATGCAGGTGGGCCCAATTTTTGATCCAAGAGAGTCCAGAAAAGTAGAGCTATTTTCAATATTTTTGGGGAAAAATGAATTAACAATTTTGAATTACCGTCAGTCTACGTAAGGGTGTGCACATAAAACTTCTACGTCGGACATCATGACTACATTAAAGGAAAGCTGGAAAAATTTAGATATTTCGTTGTATTTTGGATCCCGAAAATTGGTCCCTATGTTTTCTTGTTTTAAAGATGAACTTGCAAAACGTTTGGGCTAAGAATTTTTTCAGGCTGTGAATATGTTGTCTTTGTCATTACTGATATTAACCCAGTAGTGCCCGAGCTCAGGAGGTAGGAAAACCCTACTTGGTCCTGGGCAACTGCAGAACACGATTAAAAAATACTGTACTTTTCAGTTTAATTTTTAATAACGACGTTGCCTGGCTGCACCACAAGAAACCGCAAAAGAACATACTAATACTAAAGCATGGTTTATTGCTTCAACTTCATTGCATCAACTGTCTCTTTAATGCTAGTTGATGCAACTACTCTCTAGCTTATGCAAATACTCTTAACTTTTATTGATTCACAAACAATAACTTTGCTGCTAATGCTAAATGACTGTCAAAAGTTAACAGCAACGTGTATTGGTTGTGAATCAATTATTGTAGTTCAAGTATTTGCATAAATCATGGGATTAGTGATACGTGTTAGCAAAGAAAAATGTGTTAAATTTCAACTTGTGGACAGAATTTGGCCTATTTCGTCTGCGGGAAGGTACAATTTTTGTTATCAGTGTTAAACTGGAGAATGCTATCTTTTGTTTTTGAGATCAGAGTGGTTGTGCCGTCATACGAAAAATAAAAAAATGACAACTTCCATATATACCTAAATCTTTAACATTCCGTTTAAAAACTACTGTACTTAATTCTGCATGGTTGGGCTCATTGGAAAGGTAAGTTTCCTGCTCTTCAAGTTAATCTTGCAGAAAACATGATTTTGTGATGCTGTGAGCTGACGGAGTTGTCAAAGTTACACTATGGATTTTCCCCAGGCAGTTTGCATGATGTGACTACTCTGGATTTTCCAGGATTTAAGGCACATTGGGCTAACACAGATATTTATTTGTAGGTTGACCTGAAGGAACAAGGCCGCCTTCTTCGCCAGGATGAATTCTTGGTGTGGCAGGGCAAATCTCGCAAGTGCCTCCGTCATGTCTTTCTCTTCGAAGAACTGATAGTGTTTAGCAAGGCACGCAGGGATCCAGAGAAGAAAGGCCGTGACATTTACCAGTACAAAAACAGCATCAAAGTAAGACCTTTTTAGAATATTTGTATAAAGCTTAAAGTCAAAATGCAGAGCAGCAGGCCTCAATTTTACATTACTTGTTTCTTGTAGATGGCCGACATTGGCATGACGGAGCAAGTTGGCGAAAGTAACGCAAAGTTTGAAATATGGTTTCGTAAATGCAAGTTACAGGATACCTACACCCTCCAAGCACCAACAGCTGAAATTCGTGCGCCCTGGGTTCAAGAAATTTCTAAGCTTTTGTGGAAACAAGCACTTCGAAATCGAGGTAATTTTCATTTTTCTTTTTGGTAGCTGATAAAAATAAGTAGATTGTTGTGATTTTAGTTTCACATAACGTTTGTCCATGGGTTGGTCCTTGGTCACAACCCTACACCTTAGAATTTGTCGGTCTGTTTTATATTGAAAAGAAGAGCAATGGTTTACCCAGGCTGCAACCATCTACTCGCAATAAAGTTGTTACTTCACTCTTCCATGTAGTGCAGTCCTACAGAGCTCTTTGCACGCTACAGTCAATACCGTTTATTAAGAACCTCGAGGGGCATTGAAACTGGTCCCTTATATGCAGAAGAAAATACCACCAAGTCTGTTAGAATGGTTTAAAATCTGTTCTTTGTAAGCAATAATCCTTTAAATGAGCATTTTTTTATAACCAGTGTCAACTGTACATATTTACAAGAAACAATCCAAACATCTTACAAGTTTGTACAGTTAGGCTGTGAAAAGAAATAAGTTTGTTTCTCGGGTATTTTCATTCAAAAAGTAACCAGGCCACCAGGCTTTTTATTTTATTTTTTATTGGAAGTAACTCAAGTCTTACTTTCAACTGCTCAAAACACTTGCATTTTAATTTTATGTAAAAACTTATAAAACACTTAATTTTACTGAGCTGAAAGTAGTTAATTTAGGCTAAATAATACTTATTTTCAGCTAACTGAATTGCTTTTCCTTGTAACGGTAATAAGTTTAGCTTCAACTAGCAAATAAAAAGCATCAACAAGGGCCAAATTGGACCACCAGGCAGGGCCTGAGAAACAACTAATTTTTTTTCCGTAGCCTTATTAGCTTGTAATCATTAAGCAGGATAATTGATTCACTTTTACTCTTATTGCACAAAATTTCTTTTTGAGATGGAAAAGTGTTTCAATTCTAACATTTTTTTTAGAATTTCGGAAATTCCTCATACGTTTTTAACGAATTTTGTTATAACGAAGTAAAGTACTAATCCCCTTGATTCGTTATAAACGATCTTTACTGTAGTAGCATTTGAACACAGGGTCTCGTCACAAAATACCAATAGCCCGGCAGGACGAAAAAATGAAACAAAAACGCACAAAAAAAAACCAACCACAACACAATACAAAATACGAATAGGCCGGCAGGGACGAAATTGTTTTATTTTTTCGTCCTGCCAACCTTTTCTTATTTTGTGACGAGCCCCTGTGAATTTGATAGCCAAGTGCCTATTATTTGCAAGATGGTATCTCTAAACAGAGTCTGCTTATATTTTTATTAGCCTAAGAAAAACGAAGCGAGAAACCTGTGTATTGGTGCTTATTCTTATAATAGGCTACATTTTGTAACTTTGTGTTTAAAATGGAGTTAGAAAATTTGCCAAAAACGACCTTTTTAGTGTCTCAAAATAAAATATAATTAAAAAAAAAAAGGCCGGTTGCCTGGTGTTTAACTTTGGGACTCCGCCCGTAAACAAAACAATTTTTTTTTTCATGGCCTAATGTGTTATTTTTTTTTTTAGAATTACGACTGGCTGAAATGACATCCATGGGCATTGGCAATAAGCCTTGCTTAGACATCAAACCCAGCCAAGACCAAATTAACGACCGGTCAATTAGCATTTCACAGCTCACTAAAGGTAAGTTTCCTGTTTGCACTGTTTGAAACCATCGACTATTAAGTTCAGGGTATTTATCAAAGGACTTGCGTGTACAAATAATTTTTTATATTTCTGTAGCACCCCGTTTTCGGAGTTCCGTGTCCGTCCACAATACGGAACAAATGCGCAACAACAAAAGGCCACATTCCATAATTTCTGTCAGTAGTTCATCTTCAGGCAGTAGCCAGTCATCGTCACTTAGTTCGTATGGCGCCCTTAACCTCGGCTTTGATCCCAATGACAGTCCTAGAGCTCATTCTCGGTCAATCACGCAGGAATCTCAATGCTCCACTGGTGAGTCCAATGAGGCTTGTGACCCAACATAACACTGTACAATGAACATTACTAATTTTTTCCTTTTTTTTTTTATTTCAGAGAGTGGAATCGTCCCAGATATTAGCTCTGGGTATGATAGTGTGACTGACTCAGAACCAAGCAAGCGAGAGCTGGAACACAAGCTTAGTACCAGCTCGGACACCATGAGTACAAGTTCTTTGCCCCTTTCCCCTTCCTCTGAAAATGCTCCTACTGCCCTGAAAGATGCCTCTGCAGAAGGCAGTTCACGGCTTGCCTAAAAGACTTAACCCGTTCCCGGGTTGCCGGAATTCGAATGACTCGTAATGACTATGCTTTCCAAGCAGAGTACTGTGTTACTCCAGGAAACTGTCATTTTGGCAACGTAAAAGTGTCTGCTTCGTTCTGACCAAGAAACTCTTTCAGGAGAAGTGTTCCAAAATGTGGTCATGGAGTACCTTATTGTTGGGTGTGCAGTTCATCTTGCTTCCGACTGCCCTTCATAAAGTATAGTAGAATGGACCTAAGAATAACGTAAAAAAATAGGATCTTTGCATTACAGTTACATTCTTAATATTTGTTATTGTTATTTTTATCAGTTTACAAATGAGCGGTGCAAAGTTCTGCAGCGTTATATATTCATTTGAGTATCTAGTTTCATATTTAATATTTTAAAATTATTTATCAGTCTGTGACATAATACTAAAGGCAATGTGACTCTAGGCCAAAATGTGCAAACCTCATTTAGAATCCTTTTCATCAAGACCATTTAGTCAAATCCCTAACTAACTAAAAGAGAAGTCCATCGTCTGCTGGCAGCTCAAGACCAAGTAGTACACACAGCATTGATGGCGTGTCCATGGAATTATTATGGGCCAACATAACCATCAGTGCATTTACTAATAGTGTCTGAAATGCAATCATTTAGATCAGTGAATTTTCACGCCCTGTACCTCAAGTCAGTGTAGCTTGCACACAATTCGGTGTCAAGTCATGCTTCCCATGATGTGTAGACCTGTAGAACATTTTATTGTCGTAAATAAATAAGTGGACTCATAAATAATTGGTGTAATAATACTGTAATATGTGTAGAAAAAAATGTCATGTTTTTGTAGTCTTAGTGTGGGAGTGTGCTCAGTTACAGTAAGCAGAATCTCTGATTCTGCACTACAAAATTGCAAGCAAGAAAGAGTTTTAAGTTTTAAGGAACACGAACATTTTTTGAATGGGGGCAGAGGTTAATAGGTTAATAAATTGGATTGTTGCTTTACAAATGGATTTTCCAGAGCTAAAAATTAATTGGAATAATGAGGAACCGTAACTTTGTTTTTGTGATCGTGATATTCCAAAATCGGGAAGAATGATGATCCCATTTATCTAATGGGGCGGTGCATACCCTTCGCTGAAGCAAAAATGAAAATATACGATCGCAAAATTGTGTGTCTTGCTAGCTGCAAAATACTTCCGCAATAATAGCTAAAATCTCTTTATTTCATGCTTCACATTGCCTAAAGCAAAATAATTTAATTATTTGTCAAATAATCTAGTACCATCTAGCTCCCGCTGGCGGCTCTGCCCTGCGTTTCCTTATTAATACTTTTGGTCTTGTAGGCTTCTGGTCATATCGCTTCTGAGCACAATCGTATCCACATCGTGCCAGCTATGAAATTTGCTACGAAAATATACGTTTCCTGCAAATTTTTACATTTCTTACTATCTGCAAAATACTTCCCTTTAGTATTAGCTTAAATCGCTTTTAATGCTCTCAAATTGCCCAAATTTAAACACCATTTAAATGTAAACAAGCTTGCTTGGCTTTCCCACCAGATGGCACTACTCATGCTACCCTCGTAGCTAGAGCCGCCATATTGCCCACTATCGCTTTGGGCATCAATTCGGTAAGTTGATGTTTGCTCTGTCGGTATTTTTTTTCTTAAAAAACGTTAGCCCGGTATGAGTGGTAAAGCTGAGGACTTTATATTAGAAAAGGTTGTGTCTTGCACTCATTTAAAAACACCTGGGGACCAACATTTAGCCTGTAGGAAGTGTAGGAATTGCGATTTTCTGCGTAACCCGTGTAGCATCTGTTTGAAGCTTGATCCAGTGGCCATTCGGAAAATTTGTCGGACTTGGAAAAAATCCGACCAAAAGGCGTTGCAGCGTAGCCGTCCCGGTTTTGTGGAAAAGAAGAAGAAGAAGCTACCTGAAGATTCCTTGGATAGAAGGATTACGGGGGACGATCCCTGTACAACTCTAAACGTCGTGGACACGATGGTTGATTCGAGCGCCAGCGACGGAGACGACAAAGCCGACGGACAGATTAACCCTAATCTACGGGACAGCCCCAAGGAGAGTGTTTCGTCGGCAATAATCCCAACCGATCAAACTATGGATTTTAAAACGATGTTCGCTGATTTCCAAGAGAGCATGGCATCACAACTCCATTCTCTCCAAAGTTCGATTCCGTTGATGATCGAGACAAAACTGGCGGAACGTGAACGTGTTGGCGCTAATCCATATGTGACGGAACCCGAGCGTGAAGGACATCCACCCCGATCAAGTGATCTGGACGAGTTTCGGAAGCTTCGCGAGCCGTTAACCGTAAGTAAATCTGTGCGTTCACATAAAAAAATGAGGCATTCAGTGAACAAGGCGAGGGCCTTCGGCGAAAAGCACAGTAGTTCCGAGTCTCCAAGCCGTAATGGGAGTTCTCCCCGGCGCCAATCTTCCCGGAAATTGGTGGTCGGACAGGAGTCGGCTCGGCTGCAGTTGTCTACGGGCGTGCAGGCCGGAATGGAGCGTAGTAGTCGCCAGTTACCAAGGTCGCCACTGCGCCTTGGTGTGGTTGATGAAGGGAACTTGAATGCCAGAGGTGTGCGTCGGTCGCCGATGGGCGATGACGGACGTTACAGTCGGATCCGGTCCCGTTCGAGATCGCCAAGGAGTGTCGATGAGCGGCGACGGTCGTTGATGAGTGAAACGTCGATCCAAGATGGCGGCGGATGGAAAGTGGCGACGAGTGGTAACGAGTGACGAAGATGATCGTCGTTCTGTACAACGACGTCCGGTGAAACATGCAAGACACCAATATAATGATTTGGAGAATTCAGGTGACGATCATTTGAATTATGTCAATATTGACGAAATTAGTGTTAGTGCCAGTGTTTCCTCGCAAAGCTCTGATTCCCAGCATAGGAATTCCAATTTTAAGGAGCGGCTTGAATTGAATGCTGACCGGAATTTACGCCCTCCTCCCCTAAAAAAAGCAAAAATTGGGGTTACAGCACATGAAGATGAACGAATGTCTGAGGATATTTATAATGAAGGGCCATCTTTTATTCCGTGGAGTCAGTTTACGGCCTCTATTTTCAATTATTTGCCGTCTGCTTTTTGTAAGGCTCGCCCTGTAACAGTAGTTAATTCTGCGGACCCTCCACGTCATACTTTTGCAAATATGGGTGATTTTAGGCCTAACCCATATAATTTGCCACAATCAGAAGTGGTTTTTAGGCAGCTACTTGACCTGGAAGGTATGACTAGGAAAAATGAAGAGCCTTTGTCAGTAGAAGGTCCATTGCCTCCTCATGACAGGAAGAAACGTAATTTTTTCTTCAAGTATGCGGGGACTGGAGCACCAAGCCGCAGCCGCTATAAAACTTATCCATCAGCGGAATATATTACAGAGCGTTGTGTGATGGAGTTGGATTCGAGTCTGTCGAATCCACAGTTTATCAAAATCCCTATCAGGCAGCTTGAGGATGACGAAAGCTTGGTGAGGTGGAGTTTGCGAGCTGGTTCGCATGCGGATCTTGCTTATTCGGCGTCGACGGCGGCGGTAAGAGCTTTTTTGGCAGAGCCACCAGAGTCTCGGTCTGATTCTGTTTTGGAAGATTGTTTGCAGCACATGAAGAGAGCTTCATCCTTTCAACAGGATTCTTTCAACTGGGGAATTCGGGCTGTTTTGAACATGGTTTATCGCAGGCGTGATGCATACCTAGAGTCAGCAGTTAACCTTCCATGGGATTTAGTCGGACGTTTGCGTTTGCTTCCAATCCATAGGTCGTCGGATCTATTCAACGGTCAATTGTTGGAGTTGGCCCCCGAACTTCAAGGAAAGAAGAAGCCACTAGTGCCAAAACAAGGTCGTTTTCAGTCTAGATATGCTGCAGGTTTATTTCGACAAGGGAGGTTTGAGAGTGCTTCGGCGGTTCGTTGGAACGCGCAGCCAGAATTAAAGATTAAAGGTCAAAATAGGAAGTTTTCAACAGAACCATACTACAATGCGGCACGGTCTAGCCAAGATGGACCTCCAAGCTCCTTTCGCGGGCGCGGAAACCAAGCCTTACGGAAAGGAAAAGCAAATTTTCGGGGCCGGGGTCGCAGAACCGGCAATCCACGTACATGACTCTGCAGGGTTCAAGCTTGCCCCCATTCATCGGCAGGTGGGGGGGCAGGTTACGGCACCATGTCGCGGCTTGGTCAAAAATTACGACGGACCCTTATGTGCTATCGATTGTAGAAAACGGCTACGTCCCGCCATTCGCGTCATACCCGACATTGTCCCACATTCCCCCCAGTTGGGTATTGGACGCGGTCGAGGCTCAAGCATTGGAAAGCGAAGTCGTCAAACTTTTGGACAAAGGGGCAATTCGAAAGTCCCCCATGGACACCCCCGGCTTCTACAGTCCAGTAAGGGTTATTCCGAAGAAAAGCGGTGGAACACGCCTCATCTTCAATTTACGCAAGTTGAACAGTTTTCTAATCAAACAGCATTTCAAGATGGAAACTTTGACTGTCATTCGCGAGTCGCTTCAACCTCAAGAATTCACAGTATTAGTGGATCTCGAAGATGCATACCTACACGTGCCGCTTCACCCAAAAGTTTTCCATTTCTTCCGATTCATTTCAAACGGGGTAGTGTACCATTTCGAAGTTCTACCCTTTGGCCTCAGCACCGCTCCTCAGGTTTTCACGGCGGTGCTACGACCGGTAGTGGCACATCTACACGAGAACAATGTGCGAGTCCACGCCTACCTAGACGATTGGTTGCTCCGCAACCTCAGGTATCAGGGATTGTTGATCGATCTTCAAAGAAGTCTGAAGCTGTTTCAAGAATTAGGTCTGGGGGTGAATGTATTGAAATCACGTCTAGTACCATCAAGAACATTCATCTTTCTCGGCGCCGAGCTCGATCTGGTGTCATTCCTCGTGAGACCATCGCCAGAGAGGATTGCGAAGGTAGGCAACATACTCTCGGGGTTGGTTCGGAAGTCCTCCATTTCAGCAAAGGAACTCGCTTCGGTAATTGGCCTCGTCGACTCTTGCGCGGCTCTGGTGCCCATGGGGGCGTGGAGGACAAAGCCAATGCATTGGTTTCGGAAAGAAGAATGGTCGCCGAGAATATCCTGGAAGGACACGGTGCCACTTCACAATCTTCCACGTCAGGCTCTTCAATGGTGGATCAACAGCGACAATCTGCGGTCGGGCGTTCCTATCCAGACGCCATCTCCAGATGCGCTCCTGTTCACCGACGCATCGTCAACCGGATGGGGAGCACACTTGGAGGGGCAAACAGTGTCCGGCAGTTGGAGGCCGGCCGAGCAACTTCTCCATATAAACGTCCTGGAACTTCGGGCAGTCCGCCTGGCAGTTTGCAACTGGTCAACTCATCTGGAAGGGAAAGCAGTAGGAGTCATGTCAGACAATACCTCGGCGGTCTCGTATATTCGGAGAGGGGGGGGAACCCACTCCAGGACCCTGATGTCAGAAGCATCCATGCTATTCGACCTTTGCGCAAATCTTCATGTAACGCTACTACCCAGACACATTGCAGGCCGGTTGAATGTGTGGGCCGACGAGTTGTCCAGAACAAATCTGATACCAACTACGGAGTGGCGTCTGGCTCCCAAAATTTGTCAAGCCATCTTCTTGCAATGGGGAACTCCCTTCGTGGATCTGTTTGCAACTCGCCTCAACACTCAGCTTCCAAACTATGTGTCCCCCTTCCCAGACCCTCAGGCGTGGGCAACGGACGCGCTGAGTATCTCGTGGACAGGGATGTTCGCTTATGCGTTTCCGCCATTCGCTCTTCTACAAGCGGTTCTCAACAAAATTCGGAAGTCGCCGGGGTCATTCATCCTAATAGCTCCGTTGTGGCCAGCAGCATCGTGGTACGTCGATCTTCAAGAGTTAGCAAAGGGAGACCCGCTTCCGTTACCTCAGTCCAAGAGTCTGCTCTCGCAACACTACGGACGGACGTTGCACCCCAAGCCAGACGTTCATCTTCACGCTTGGAGACTATGAGGGTCAGTCTGCATGAGGCAGGATTTTCTTCTCCAGTGACATCGCGTCTGCTGCAGTGTCATCGTCCATCTACAGTTAAGGTCTATGAGACGAAGTGGAAGAAGTGGTTTACCTGGTGCGGGACTTCGTCTGTTGACCCATGTAACCCGTCGGAAGCATCATTGGCGGCTTTCCTCGAAGATTTTTTTCAAAAGGGGCTTTCGCCATCAGCTATAAAGGGCTACAGATCTGCCATTAATTCGGTTCTGTCCTGTACAGGAAGTTCAGTTACTATCGACAGCAAGATCCTGTCCAGATTAATCCGGGCATTTGAAAATGCTCGTCCAAAAGTGCGGCAGTTGTTTCCTAGATGGAACCTCCCTCTGGTGCTAGAAAGTTTGTCACATGCACCATATGAGCCCTTGCACACGGCATCGAAACTTCATTTAACCCAAAAAACTGTGTTTCTGGTTGCTTTGGCGACGGCGGCTCGACAAAGTGAATTAGCAGCTTTGTCACGAGAAGATGGACACATTCGGTTTGCAAGGGGGTGGTCAAGTGTCACAATAACAGTTCCAGCAAGTTTCCGGGCCAAGAATCAGCGGCCGGATGAAGCGCCTAAGCCTATAGTCATCAAAGCACTCGCCCCTGTAGTTGAGCCCAGGGGTGGGGAAAAGATGCAGTGCCCCGTTCGGGCTCTCAGATGTTATCTGGAGTATACAAAACAACCACAAACTACATCGACGTCTGTCGAGAGGACTGCTCCACCAACACCCCTTTTTCTCCTGGTCAACAAGGAAACGGGCGTTTTAGTTCCAAGCCCAGTGCCTCCGGCAAGGCTCGGGGCCTGGATTCGGGAAGTAATTAGAAGGGCATATGACCTTGGTCCAAACCATCTCGATATTCCACCGGAAGTGCGTGCTCATGAACTGCGTGCGTTGGCAGCCTCATGGGCCTTTGGATCTGGTGTACCTTTGGAAGAGATATTGGCAGCATGTTCCTGGAAACACAAAAATACTTTTATCAGCCACTATTTCCGTGATGTGAGTGGCTCTGGTGGAAGAGATGATATGTTGGAGCATGTAATGGCGGGCAGTCGTGTAGGCCGTGCGTAAGGACTGACATGTCAGCTAGTGGGTGTCAGGCACTCGAGGGGAGTGTGCAGACACGTTAGATATTAGATACAACGTTTTGTTAAAAAGTTCAGTTACTAGTGTTTGTTAAGAGTTCAGTTACTAGTGTTTGTTAAAGAGTTCAGTTACTCAGTGAGAATAGAATCAGTAACTTGTACACACTGGGAAGTGTCGTGGGTGGACATGACAAGAAAGGATGAAATTTTGCGCAAGGTGAGTTCCTTAAAGTTATGAAATTATCCTTTAAGGTACCCTTAAGTACAGCTGGCTCGAGGTTCTCAGCTTGACCCACCTCCATTTGGACAAAGTCAGCTAATACTAAAGGGAAGTATTTTGCAGATAGTAAGAAACGGAATTTTATAATTCTAAAATTAGTTTTTACTATCCTAAAATACTTACCTTTAGTAAGAACCCTCCCACCAGCCCCGCTCTCGCTGAACCCGAGGAAAGGGTGAGCAAAGCGATAGTGGGCAATATGGCGGCTCTAGCTACGAGGGTAGCATGAGTAGTGCCATCTGGTGGGAAAGCCAAGCAAGCTTGTTTACATTTAAATGGTGTTTAAATTTGGGCAATTTGAGAGCATTAAAAGCGATTTAAGCTAATACTAAAGGTAAGTATTTTAGGATAGTAAAAACTAATTTTAGAATTATAAAATTCCGTTTTTATTTTTAAATGCTTTTTTTTTTCTATAGAGATTTAATTAAATTAGCGTACCTCGCTAACACCGAAGTATGAGACTGCTCTTCCCTCCAAAAGTATTTAAGCGTGAAATACGCGTTATCTTTTATTCTCTAGCGCTCGGCCTGTTCAAATGTGCACTCTTCGGCTCCCTATACCGTACACGTTGAATACTACTCACGCTTAGCCAAAGCGAATGACGAAAGAAAGAAAACAAGGGCGAAAGGCAAAGGCATTCTCATTGTATCAGCATGGTGAAGACACAGGGAGGCAAGAAAGCGTCACTTCCCAGGGATATACCTTGTCCACCACCGACTGGACCTGGTTCCCGTGCATCTGTTGGTTTCGTGCCTTCTCCGCTAGTTTCCTGCTGTTGCCCTGTGATTGTAGCAAAAAAAAAAGTCTCAATCCTCACCTTCCCGCCATGCGATATTTCTCCCGACCATGCACGGTTTGCATGCAAGTCGACATCAGCACACGGGTTGTGAATTTGTCCAAACAACTAAAGTCCTGCATTCGAATGGATCAAATGAAGTGGAAGACCGAGCCTCGGAATGAATCCAGAGAAGTCATACTTCTCGCCAGCTGTGCAGTTTTCCTTCCTAGGTACAGAGCTCAATTTGAAGACCTTCCTTGTCAAGTCCTCCGAGGAGGGAATTCTGAAGCTGGAGGCATCAATTCACGGCCTGCAGAAGAAGAGTACGGAAACTGCCAGGATCATCTCGAGGGTCGTCGACCAGCTGGACTCCCTAGTGCACTTGTTACCCAAGAGACTGCGGAGTGCCAGACCCCTGCACTGTTTCAGGAAGGACACTTGGACGTCTCAAGAAGAGTTGGAAAGATGAAATTTCCATAGGGAACCTGCCTTTGGAGATGCCTTTGGTTGTGCTCATCAAACTTCATGTGAGTACCTGTTCAGCACCCTGCATCGGATGGACTGCTCTTCACGGATGCCTTGTAACTGAGTTGGGGTGCTCGCATGGGATCAGACATGGTGTCAGGAACCTAGAACAAGGAGAAGACCTGGCACGTCAGTGTACTTAAACTGCAGGCTTCCTTCAATGCCGTACGCTGCAGGTCTCCTCTTTTCCGGTCCAAAACCATCATTGTCACGTCGGACAACACTTCACCAGTTGCTGTATAAAGAGGAGAGTGGAGAGACCAGATCCCAGAAGGAAGAAGTTAATGCCAGCTACAGAGTGCCTGACAGTGTACAAGACGGCTTTCCAGTAGTGGGGGACTCCGCTTGTGGCCATGATCATGATGAGAGCCAATGCCCAGCTCGACATCGTCCCCTTCCAAGACGACGGGGTATGAGCTGCGGACAGTCTGAGCCTATCGTGGACATGGCTGCTTGCCTATCTATTCCCGCCATTTTGTCGCCTTCAAGTGGTACTGATACACATGCACCAGTATTTTGTCAGTAGGTTCCGGCCAAAGTTCTTAGTGGTGGTGTGGGGGGGGGGTACAATTCTTGAGAATAATTTTTGTCCTGGAAAAATCCTGAAAAGTCCTGGAATTTTATGTTTACTGGCGAGTACGAAACCTGGCCAGAGCTAAAGAAGCCCATTGAAGATACTGCGAAACGAAGTGCATTACTGTTCATATGTCAGCTCAATGTATATATAAATAAATAGAAACAAATCGCTGGAAATAATACTAAGGAAAATCGGAAACAAGCCAACAGCGTAAAACATACACTAGCAATACATACACAAGTGATCTGGGGGCGAACTGGGTAGCCGGTTCGAATCCGGGTCATGCCACTCCGACGAAACATAAGTGCATAAAGGTGGCTTACTGAACTACGTTATTTCTAGTGTATGTTTTTCGCTGTTGGCTTGTTTCCGATTTTCCTTAAACTGAATGTATATTCATAAGCGTAATTTGCATAATTAAGCCATAATTAAGAGTCTACATTGTCTCAGACTAAAACGGGGCTTAGCGTTCCAAATGAAGGGTGAAGCCCTGAAAAGTGGCAAGAATTTAAATATCACAGTTTACCTTATGCCACTCGCCCACTCATCCATTACATGTTCCTGACATTTACTGCTAGAGCACAGCCGTATTAACGTACTCACGGCACGAGACAATCTGCTAATCATGGAAAAAGCTCCAGCCACAGTGGATGTGTGTTCCGGTGAAGAGCTGGTGGTGGCTTCGGTAAGCTATGACAAAATGGGTCCTATTAATAAACTTGGACATTATTGCTTCCTGAACATTGTGTTATCTATTTCTTGGGATAAGAAGATGGCTGCTAGTCGACGCACTTTCACTTTTCACAATTTTGCTATTTTAACACATGTTGTATTGTGTAAACATAGAAAACAGGGTCCGCATGCTGTATTTCATTTCACTTATAAAGTTAGTGCTTGGGGCACATTTGAGCTTGGGCACTGGTATGGCTGGGCATTTGTCCCTGACTATAGGACACATCCACCCTCTGCCATTACCAGTCACTGGTCGTTGTAGCCGTCATTGCACGTCACCTGTAAACACCACTATTTATTCTGCTTTCTGACGTAACATATTTTTTTGTGATCGTACATACATTTTAGCTCTCATATTATTTGCATTATCAAATAAAGTGTATGCTTTATTCACTTTTGTATAAACCAAAATGTTAGTATGCTCGATAGTGGAGACGTAAATAGAGGATGATTAATACGAACAATTCACGCAAACGGAGCATCCGTATTCTTCATCTGTCTGAAATTTTGGTTTCATCCTATATTTTATCATTTGTGTTTTTACCTTAATGCAAAACGTTATTAGAAACAGTAGGGATCGACCGAGTCCATATAGATCCGGATCCTGCAGTACCCGGTAATTATTTTAACCGGATCCTACACAAATAATCAACTTCATTTTTTTCTTTTGATTCTTGCTAAAATCTTAGTAAAATATAGTATGTGCGATCTGATCCACTTTCATTTTAAAAGAGTCAGAAATATCGAGCGAATTTTCGAACATGCGGAATACTTACTTGAAAAAAAGTCTGATTAAGATGGAGGAGGATGACATTGTTTCACTAGATGTAGTAAAGCTTTTTTCAAGTCCGATAATGGGTGATCGTAGAAATGTTAGTAGTGTGTCAAAAGAGAACGAATCACACCTGAGGTATATGTAAAAGGTCAGCCTTACTAAATGTGATACTAGCATCCATTTACGTACCTACACTACGTAACTTCAAAGAAGGTACCTACAGACGACAAAAAGAAACACCGATGGTGTACTCGTGTTCGCCGACGATTGCTGAAATAGTGCTCCAGCACCTTGATATACATGGGTTTTGAGCAAGCATCGGTTATGAAGGAAGATATTTGTCGATGATATTGCGATTATGAAATGGCAGGATACCCCCCAAGGTCCTTGAGTTAGTAAACTGCTGCACAGGGACGTTCAGTTCACCATTGAACTCGAAAAAAAAATTCTGTCCCCTTACTGGATGTCCGCATGACGAGAATGAAGGAGGA
Organism: Lithobius niger; assembly: GCA_023313725.1. Classification (NCBI taxonomy): domain Eukaryota; kingdom Metazoa; phylum Arthropoda; class Chilopoda; order Lithobiomorpha; family Lithobiidae; genus Lithobius; species Lithobius niger. The sequence goes on along the minus strand of JAHWFP010204561.1, from coordinate 22,093 downwards.
ACGATTCACTCTCAGCTGTACACAAAACTGACAACCAAACGTGTAGTACCCTTTAATTTGGGACACCCTCGAGTAAACATGGCCACATCTGCCTGAACGAAAAGGCAAATTCATTGAGCTACTTTACCCACCGGGAGTTCTAAAAAGGCTGATGAAGGAACCTATTAGGACTTTTCAAGGCGGGATGGAAATGTGTAGAAGCAGAACGACCAAGAAGGATGGGAATAACGTACCTGAAAAGTGTCATCTGTGGACTGCGGCGTGTCTTGAATGCACATGGAATCGACACTTATTGAAAAATAGGAAAAAACTGAAATAACAGCCCGATGGGCCGAAACCCAAGTGGAGGGAACCGGTGCAACCCCCGAAGCCACAAGGAGCGATAAAGTCAACTCCAACAACGGATGACCTTGATGTAATATTGAAGGGAGTTTACAGGATCCCACGTGGAAGGTGTAAAACCAGAAACGGATTCCTTAACCAGAAAAGAACGGACGCTCGCTCTTCAATGTTTCTAGCCGTAGGGCAGCAATACACAATACTATATGGATGCCCTCTCAGAATGTCAAACACCAGGCAAACAAGATATGCTCGACCATTTCTTCGTCATTGCCACAACAACGCAGTGGACTGGAAATGCTGTGAATACGTGCCGAATGGCAATTCAAGGGGACCTAACCCGTAGCGCCCAGAAACCCAACCCATAGGACACACCACCCCACCTGGAACGCGGATGAATTTCACGGAACCTAATCCCTGTGGACCAGTATTCCCAAGAGGCCCACATTCATCCCAAACTGCACGTGTTAGGACCCATAACAACCTGTTTTGGGGAAGCAAAAATATGCATTATCCTTGTCGGAGTCCAAATACAAGCCACCCCAGCAAGTCAGCTAGCCATTTCATTGCCCTGTACAGGAACCCAGGATAATCACACCACCCTACTATCCCAGAAACAGCACCACAAGAAGTTGCCTATTTCGCTCACCAATGGATCACCATCGTAACCCCGCTTAAGCGACGGAATGACACCAAGAGCACTCAAGCTGTCGATGAACATAGCACTCCTCTTAATACCCACGTCCTGAAGGGTTTCGATTGCAAGCAAAAGAGCAGCCATTTCCTTTTGTTGGGCAGTTTAATATCGAATTTCGCATTAATGTGGACACACCGGACAAAAACCCCAAATTTTTTCAGGTACTATATAGTTAGGTAATTAGTTTTTTATTTTTGATGGAACCAACTCCTCCGTCAGTCATCTTGAATTTCATAGTGGCCATTTTGAAATAAAAGTATATTATCAATATCTCGGCTTCTAAATCACTTAGGACACAAACTTGGTGTCTTAGCATACATATGTGGGGTCGGATACAACTAGACAACGTTTAAATGCATCGGACTATTTATTTACTAATATATGTTCCCGTCAGCCATCTTGAATTTCATAGCTTATCAATTTGTCGGCTTCTAAATCATTTAGGACCACAAACTTGGTGTCTTAAGTATTCATAGTATTTGGGGTCGGGCAATACAACTTTTAAATTATCGGACTATATATTTATCCATTAATTTATGTTCCATTTACAAACTATTCACCAATTATTCGTTTTGTCTGGTGTTAGGAGGTAAGGATGTAAGGAGAAAGTGTCGGGGAGTAGGAGCAGAGCGTGAAAACCCGATCCACGAATCTCCCAAGGGAGCCCGGGCTGGCCTTCACATCCCACGTAAATCCCACTCGCCCCACCCTCGTTATAAATCTAGAGGCCGCTTGACGTGGATCAGCACGATCAGCAATCGAGATAGGTCAACAAAAGGCAAGTCCAACATCTACACCAACGTGTATGGAAGGAGAAATAACGAAGAAGAGCATTTACGGTCTGAGATGGATTTTTTATGTTGAGTTCTGGCAAAGAAATTCAACGTGGGTTGCTGCACTATCTTTACAAGGAATTCCGCCTAAAAGTAGTAACGAGTCCCTTTTCTACCACACCAGACAGGGAAGACATATTCATAAAGAAGGAGCAATGTCCCTTTAAATTACCAACATGGGGTAGAAAACACATTCACGAACGTCAGGCGGTAGAGTTGGATCCGCAGACGAGCTATTCACAATCGATTACCTTAGTAGCAAGGCAGGTCGCTCTCGGGCCTACAAATGGCGGCTTAGTGGAAGCCATTTTGTTTTTCTCCACATAAAAAGCGTGACCGCTCATTACCAGAGCATCGAGAAGAAAAGAAAGTTTATTAAAAAAATGGAAAAGAGTGTTTCCCGAGTTGGTGGGTAGATGTGGTAAACGTACTATAGATAGGCAGTAACAACACAGAATAGGAATATTATTGTTTATAATAAAGAGCAATCAGATAGTGTTGAAAGGAGAGGACTGGACAATAATACGGGGACGACAAAAGAGGACTTGGGTCGTACATTTGTTAAATAAACAATGGAGAAATCCACACATTTAATTATTGGGTACTGCCTTGACGGGCGAGTACTAGTGTGTCTTCTAAAGGTTCAGTGATTTAACGAAATAAACGCAACCAACGGCGGTTTTGAGAGAACTAGTTACAAACTAGTTCACAAACGACCAAAAAAGTCGTGTACACACAAAGAGGAGGGGGAAATAAATAGCCTTTACAGATCAAGTATTTGCTGTAGTATATACTACACGTTATTTTCGTCTCCTCAGAAAGTGTGAAGGAAGGCACAAGGTCCCAAATAAGTGGACCAATTTCTTAAAAGACCCCACCAACAAAACTGGAACTTTTTACGTTCCTTTCAAACGAATTGGCAAATGTTGAATGTGCCGAAGGCAAGGTAATTGTTGTCACATGTGATGCCAAAGTTATTTTCCGTGGAACTGATAAGGTAATCGGATGTGGAAGTGAACACCAGGCTGATTATCCACTTACAGGATGCACTTTTGAATGGCTGTTGTAACTGTATGGTTCGTACGGTAGACAGGGTCGTAGTGGTGATCCTCATTGGTAAGTTCAATCACCTGATGACCTTGTAGTGTCAAACATTCAGTAGAATGGAACCCCAAACAAGCAGTAGTTTCTGCTTTTTAGGTTGCTGAAGCCAGTCCAGTTTTGAGTTTGTTAAACGACTAATTGTCTTTGAGAAGACAGACCTTGCCACAGCACCCTTCAGGCCAGTTACAGATCTAGCAATGACACCTAATGACTTACATCATCCCTACCCCACACTTTCATCACCCAGCTAGAAACCAAAGCACTGCAGTGCCTACCAGTGACACACAACCCTTCCAGGAGCGACCAATTGTCTCTGAAAGGACAGAACTTGCCACAATGCCCTTCAGGCCAGTAACAACAGAGGTAGTTAATGACACCCAATGCTTCAAATCATCCCTACCCCAAACAGGCATCAACCAGTGGAACCAGAGGACTCCAGTGCCAACCAGTGACACACAATCCTCCTACAAGATGCTCCTAGGGAGCCTGCCCACAGGTGGAAGTATCGTAGGGCTTTGCATTGTTTTCCCTGAATGGGTGTTGAGATCTATTACTACTAAAAGTCCCCAACTTGGTAGTAGAGCGTGGATATGAGATATGGCCTTTGGCTTTAGAAATAATGTATTATTAGCTGAATATGGGCCACATAGGCAGTAAAGGCACACTTAACTAAGTTAACCTTAACTCAACATGAAGTTTAATAAAATGGTAAAAGAAATAAACCTCATTACTAATTTGTTAGATATTTATCCCCAAGGGCCAAAGAGTAGCATAAATCAATGACAAGCATATTTAGAAATAATTAAAAGAGGGCTTTAGACCTTGACGCCTAGAAATAGAGGAGCAGTTTCCGGATTCCAGGTGTCCTTACCGGACGGGCACGTCAGGGCATCCAATTACTAATAATGGGCAGACGTCCTTTACGTCGGCTTTCCCCACTAATATCTGGTGACTCGCATTGCTACTTCAGTGACCCCTACCCGAACTGATAGGAGACGATCTACTCATGGGTATTATTGGGAAAGGGCTACATCTGGCAATTCCTGGGACTAGGATTCACCACACTCACTGACATCGGGGATGGAGTTAGGGGTTTGTGATAGAGCTTGCACCCCCAAAGTTTTGTGTTCCGTGGACAGGGAACTTTCATCTGATGATTGTTGTGTATAAGAGGCGGGGAGGGGAGATACAGGTATGCTCCCCCCTGCCCAACACTGCACTACTTATACCCCTGTGGCAGAAGTAATCTATTGCATTGACCTCCTCGATGAATTTAACATCCGTCATGACGTTTATCCTGTCAGTGGTAGGGTTGTACAATCAACATCCTTGTCTGTCTTCGCCGTATCCAATGTATATTTCGGGGTGCTAGTTGAGCCAAACCTTCCCGGTGGTAATGTAGGGTGGATGTGCACATATGTGTTAGGCAGCCGAAATGTCTCATGCAGGTATCATCAGGAACTCTACTCGACCACAATTGTAGAGGTCATATATCCTCAGTAATGGCCTGGGTTCTTAACCCGTTGTGCAACGACTGGTTTCCAAGTATGCAAATCCCTAATGAATTTCAGGTAATTTTGTGTGTTGTAACAATGCCCTCGCTTAAGGGTCAAATGGCCTCGTTCCGACATGTTATTTTTTTCGGCTTTCTTGGAGCAGTACAATAGTAGACCGTTCTGTTAGAACATAGAAATTTTTGCAATCGTAACGTTTGGTGCATTAAAGTATCATCCATCACAAGTTTACAGAGCGTTTGCCCGGTTTCGGTCTGACGCTGTCGAAACTTGTTTAACAAGACATATGACACCCGGGACTTGTTAAAATATGACTTAAGAAATGTTACGTGCCTATATCAACAATCATAAAAAGCACTTCGCCCCCTCCCATGGCCTCCTCCTGGCTAAACCCACATTTATCTGCAGACCAGATGAACATGCATGGGATGGGATGGCGGTAGAGAATCGGGAGGGTAACTTCCACGTCTCATTTTTGTACGCAGACATAAATCTCAGTATCCTGCTTTTCTGTAAGTATGGGCTCTACTAACGTCCCCTCGGTTAGCATGCATTTTAAACATTCCAGACCAACATGTCCCATCCTTCTATGGAACAGGTTATATCTATCGCAGCGTTCACCGATGTATTAGTATCCCAACAGCCAGAGCCATGCTCCAAGATCCCTCTGCCCGTATGGAAAGGGGTAACCAAAGGTGCGGAGCAGGATACCCACAACATACATATCTTCATTACATCTGCCCTATTGGTTCTGAGTCCCCAAAGAGGAAGGGCATGTGGACGAATTCTGTCTACACGGAATCACGACGGGCCATACCGAACCGCTCACCCTCCGATTTCAGACACAGTCCATCAAGAACATCAAAGCCTTGACCCATATCGGCAGACCACCCAACAATCAAGTTGACAGGCCTGAATTTGTAAGCGTTCCTAGTGCCCAAGTTGTTGGGAGGAAACAAACCAATTTCTGTTAATGGGTACATTAGGGAACAACAGTGTTGGGAGACAGAAATTAATTGGGGGTACCCCTACCGTGGAAAGAATCTATTTCACCTGGGGCATGGGAATGCTGATTAGCTCGATTAGAAGCCAAACAGGTGGGTCACACTGCAAGGTTACAAATTCACAGACGCTTTTAGGTATTGTGACCTCTGGGTAAATAGAGACGTACATGTTTCGTAGAACACCCAACCGAGGCCATTGCTGGCAAATAGTGACAGTGGGAGAGGAAGGCAGATCATAGGGCATAGACGGATAACCATACAACATGTTGGAAACACCTAGGCATGAGCCATCCTCACCTCCCTATTTACTATTTCATTCACCACATACATCATACGCTTTATCTATGTGCAGTTTAACACTGAATAAGTGGTGCTCCCTTTTATCATACATCACCAAATTATTAGGTCTACATTATCTCTAACACAAACATCTTGTGTTCTTAGGTTAGAATTCAATCCACTGTTTGGGAAGCGGAATGCCAACAGTAAGTTGGCCGCCGTGGGCATCCCGAATACACTAAGATGAACAAGTTTCCTCCCACCCAGACTTTTCATTTCCGGTAACACGCACATCACCAATTAAAACCCCATATGCTGAAAAGCCGTTAGAGGGCAGCACGACCTTAACTCATGGGTACGGCTTCCGCTCATCACAGTGGTGACTGTTAGAGTAACTATTAGTAGGGACATACTGAGTGGGCCATTCAGGCACAGAAAATGGTTAACGTAGGCCTCTCTCGTGGCAAGTCGTAGAATTCAGTCATCATGAAAAATTCAGCAGGGCCCCAACAGGCCCTCGGAGCATAGGCGCCACTGGAAACCTCTCGTTTTCCCGTATGGCCAGTACGCCCCTGACTATTAGCTACATATGGGTTGAACAGTTCATCTGGGTCATCCTCTTCCAGTTCGGTAGGTGAATGTACAGGGCAGTCTGTTGTGGCAGTTTCCAAGCCATATGCATAATGCTGTTGGCATAGAATCGCCACATTGCTTCAGCCGCTGTGTTGGGCTGTTCGTGCGAATGATTATCTGAGCGTGACTTGTCTGTTGTTCACAGCTCGGGTAGCTGGGTCAGCTGCTGTGTCTGTATCATGGCTTGGGTTTCGTTGTGTTGAATTGTTTTAACAGGGGTTCCTGTTGCCGCAGCCACTAACTGAAAAGTTGGCCGTAACCAAAGCACTTCCAACACCTCGGGCCACGTGGCAAGTCACAAGGTTGAACTTGGTTGCACTCCCGAAAAGTATGGGGATTGGATTTACAGTGGGTACAATATGGACATCTTCATTGTTGGTTGTCGAGTTCATCTTGTTGCGGCGTTGAACGTTCCGGGGTACTCCTCGAGTTGCCTGAATGGTAGCCTGGTACGGCAGTAATGTGTCTCTGTATCGATGGTCATATAGTAGGTTCGGAACAGCTTACATGAAGTCTTACCACGGTGGCTAGTGTTTCGATCTTCGACCTCGGAATATTAGGCTGTTGTGGTTGTTGGTGCAAAGCTTCATGTGTGCTGTAGCATTCAGGATGCTCATTTCCTGTCTGGGTATAAGCTAATACTTGACTATGTGGTGGTAATCCAGACGTCTAGAGTGGAAGATCCTAGTGCCCATAAGCGAGTTCGTCTATGAGTTAAGTTTGCAGTAGCAATATAATCGACGGGCGTCTAAATCTCAGAAGTGATGCTCGGGTCACAGTTAAAGCTGGGTGTTGAACCCCCTGATAATCCATGTACATGCTGGACCCTCCGTTAACAGTTAGTGCGTAGCCAGGATATCTTCCATTAAAGCCCTAGCTCTTTGGAGATAGATTATATCTTCTGTATGGTTCATATTCATTGACATAAATCGCCCAAGCGGTGCGTCTGTGTAAAGGGGTTGACCTGTCCAAATACTGGCGTAGTCAGTCCCAAATCTGTCTGGCGTAACGTATGTTGCAAAAATGCATAAAAAGTGACGAGTCTATCTTCCTCATCAGTGCTAACTTGCATTCAGCATTTTGCCTGTTCCAGTCTGTTACCTGTTACAGTGTTGCGACTGCAGGGTCAGGCGGGTTCTGTTCAAGAATGTTGGGGAGCCATGTCTTTTGTTCAGCGAGGCAACTAAAGATTGGCTTCCATATCTTACAGACCAGACCATTTAAAATTGGAATACCTTTATAATGACTTGACTGCATGCTTCTTGCTCCGGCAGGGTGTGGTGCAACGCACAGTTATTTTATTGCCTTATACCGTTAGTTCTTTTCGTTGTTTAGGTGAGATGAAAAGATGGATGGGATAGATTACTCTTCTTGTTACTAAGAGTACTTGGTGAGATTACGCAGTTGGTCAACAACTGGTCCTAACGTATAGCATGATGGGTCTACCAGGACCTTGATGGTGTGCCTGCCTTCTAACTGTGTACGACCAGCTTTTTTTTCCTCCCATTCACTAGTAGCTAAAAAAAACTTGATCTAGTGTCCTTTCTCTTGCTGTTGCTGCCGTAAGGTCTGTTCCTAGCAATAACTTGATGCTAGGTCCTCCTTCCAAGCCCAATGCTACAAAAGTTTTTCCCTGGCAATAACTCAACCCTGTGTCGTTCTTCCAGGCTGATGCTACCATAAGAGTCGGAGGGCTTCGTCCTGTTTTCTCTGAATGGGTGTCACAATATCTTTTACCAGGGGCATTGCCAGGGGTGCATAAAATTCTTACAGGAAAAAATTTCCTACGAAATTTTCCAACAGATTTTTCATATTTCCACAGCCTTTCACTATGTAGGCAAGCCATTTTTCAGTGAATTTCCTCAGTTCTCTGAAATTTCCCGCAAACCTCGTTCTAGCGTTCTGGCATATTCTGCACCCGTCTTTTACTACTAAAAGTTGGCTCTGTTCCCAACCTGGTGGTAGAGTGTGGTTATGTGACACAAACTGGTGTTGGTGGTAATACTGGTCGAAAAAGTAGATCTCTCCCGTAGACTCTATGGAATGGGACAAAGTGGCTGTTAAACAAATATTAGATCTTAAGTTCGTGTTGGTGGAGAGTCAATGAAGAAGGGTCAAAGTTGAAGTCCGGAACTATACTTTTATTATTGAAAGGGATATGATAGATCAACGTACGGTTGTGTTATATACTGATCCCATTAACGTTTGCAATAAGTCTTCTCTCTATATATTTTGTGCAGTACAGTCATAGGTTTGGACAGCCTGATGTTAAACTATAAATACCTAAGAAATCAGAGTAACACGCCTTCCTCGTGGGATTTCACTTCTTGTTGATCCATGTACCCTTTATTGTACGGCACCTCGTAGAAGGAACCGCGTACGAGATAGCCGTAGAAGTTTAATGGTGTAAAAACTCTAGGCCTGCAGCCTTTCGTTACAAAATGTCATCTTGGCGACCATTACTTTTCCTACCAACAGAGATGAAAAAAGGAAAGAGAAGCTCCAGTAATAACTAAAGACCAAGTGAGTGAGTGACAGGAAGTATCCCATTCGCCACAGGCGGGTTTAGTGTAACAATAAAGACAATACGGAAGGGGAGTGACAATGTAGAATAACAATGTGTACTTAAGTTATACAAGAAGAGTAATGACATGAGAAATGCAGGTAACATGCACAAGTTGCGACCGCTGATCGTGATACAAAATAAAAAAGACACTTTGGTGTATTAAAATTTAATGGCAATGCAAATCTTTCTTCTGGATCTCTTCCGGCGTCTTTTTTGGGGCGGCTGCTGTGTCGATCGTCACCACTGTCACAATGCTGTAACACTACTGCTCTTACAGTTCAAATTGTCCGTTCACTTTTTAGGGTGAAAACCGCTGTTCGGCGCCAACTCTTTGCTGGGGAATCTTCGTGTTCAGGCTCCCTTCCTCAGAAAAGTCCAGGGTTCGCAAGAAAATGTCCTTTTAAGCTACACAACTGCATTTATTGCGGAAGTATTGCTGCTCACAGACAGCCATGTTGAGGTGCGAGAGCTTGTGCCTAAGGGCAATTGCCACGCAGGTGCGAGTGAGATGAAGGGAAGGCCAACTGTGGGAGGTTGGGTGAAAGGGTGAGCTTGGAAACCTCGCGAAGACTTGAGTAAAACAATGCCATTCATTTGGTGGATACAGTGAACCATGCTTCAGCCGAAAACTTATATTTTAATACTAGGCCTATCAAGTGCAAGGATGATAGAGTGTAGATGGAGTTATCCACATAACTGTTTACTCTTAATTAGTAAGGATGTGGGAGTTAATAAGTGGGGCGGGAGCGAGGTCAAATACCGTCCCAAACCATTAGGAAGGCCACGCGGTCCCCAAATCACAGAGTTGACCACAGCTGCGTGAGTGACACAACAAAGAGCTAGCCTGCGAGCAAGCTGCCTGGCCCAAATATCCACTGGGGGCACCCCGCCAACAACAAGCAGAGCTTCTACCCTCAACAACAAGCTTTCTACCACCTCCAATGGGGGTAGAAACCACGGCACCCACGGCAGCATTGTATGCCTGCTGGACCCTGAGACGGGCAGAAACAAACTTAGCCTGCAAAGGGCACCACTGTAAAAATTCTTCATTACAGGGAATTGGCCATCTTGTATCAGCAACAAGCAGTACCTTCCTAAAGCACCGAACAGAGCGAACAGAATGCACCTCTGTTAGAGATAGTTTGGCTCCAAACTTGACGTCGCACGTGCACAGTGATGTTGCGTCAGCCATTCAGTACCTTCTGAAACTACAACACAGCGTAACAAGCTCAGCGGAGTATTCGATACGTCATACCTTCACCACAACCAGACCTGGCTAATGGATTTGACCAGGATTGGCTAATAGATGTAACCAGGCGAGAGCAATGCCAAATTGCGAACCAGCTCAGGGAGGTGGTGTGCTGGGGTTGAGGTTTGAGCATGCGCGAGGTAACAGTTTTGCCGGAAACAGATTCATTGCTGACGTTGTTGGCATCAATCAAGCCGCATCAACATGGCTATTAGCAGGGAATGAGCCAAACTATCACCAAAGTGGTGCGTTTGATTCGCTCTGTTTAGTCGTTTAGGAAGGTATCGAGAGCTACCACCTCTTTTGTTGCTGCATGGATGTTTCTAGCACTGCACAAAACGAGGAAAAGATGTGCGTCCGCTACATGCAGCACTACAAATTGCAGCTAAATTGTAGGAAAAAGAAACGTCCATTTCTGGAAGTGCTTTAGCACTGCATGAAATAAAAACACACAGTCTGTATGAAGTTGCAGGGCGGAGATGCTCATACTCCTTGCTATGTACAATTTTTTAAAGTGGTACCATTACCTATTGAAAATCTTACGAAAATACCGTGGCGTCATCTAGCGGCAGTGATATTGTTTACCTTTTAAGCTTGCTCCCAGGTGAAAGAAGATGTGCCAAATTTTCACTCAATAATTAAAGTGGCACAATTACCGAATGAAAGTCTGCAGAATCTTGCAACAACTAAACATCGATTACTATCTAGCACTTGTTTGTATCAAGCAAAAGAATACATAACGCCATTTCTTTTAACGAAACAAAGAAGCCACATGCCTATTTAATTATTGAGGGAAACTTTGGTATGCTCTCATGCACCTGGGAATAAGCTGTAAAGGTTAACAATACCACTGCCGCTAAATGGCGCGTATGATTTTCAGTCGGTGATAGTGCCACAAGGGGGGGGAGTAACTCTTACAGTCACAACATAATGTCACAGAAGAGTTACTAGTGCAAATAGCGCTCACCGCTCGATCAAGGGCCGCAGATGCACAGACTCCATGGCACTAATAATCGTAGCTTAGGCAGGTCCACGGTGGAGTTCAAAGTCGTCGGCAAATAAACATTGTGCTGTCGCAAACTGCCAAAACAATTCGTGGTATTTTTACAAACCGCATATGGCAAATGTTAGTGAACGCAATTAACCTTTACCAAATTAGCTCTCCCTCGCTCTCCTTGTGTCGTTTGCTGGCCATTTTTAAGCTCATTGGGGCGCACACCAACTTTTTTCTAAACACACAAAACCCTTATAAAACCTGGACAAAACCCTTATAAAAAATGGTAGCGCGGGCGCAGTTTACCGTATATCGTCCTAGGTTGCAGTGTGTCTTATCCGATGTTGGAACGCCGAAGTTCCAGTTTCATGAAAGTTTGTGATGTAGATAAAAAAAAAGTTGACGTGTGTCCCAACGAGCCACCGTAGTAACAACACGTGTTTCTTCCTGTTTGCCCTCGTGCGTATAACGCTTGCCGAGTGTTACTTTCCACAAAAATATGCTCCTCCAGTAACGAAGTGGCGTTGTGCATTCCTTCGCTTGATGCAAGCAAGTGCTAGATAGCGCTAGATGTGGCCAGATGTCGCCAGATTCTACAGATTTCAATCGGTGATAGTGCTACTTTAAGTCAGAGGTGGTGAAACCCTGGACAAATAATTTTCTTTCTGAGTTTGTGCTCCGACTGCCAGGCCTGTAGCGGCAATAGGAGCTTATCTGGCTACGTATCCCTTATGTTACTCGTCCCAAAATGGGCACTTCATATAAAAACAGATTTCCAGCATTTCTAGCATGAAGTGTTGTACTTACTTCCGAGATCTGGTGAATTAAAATTGCGGTGTACCAATCCATTAATTGTGCAGTCACTTCACATCTCACCACATGAGGAACAGTTTACCTCAGTTTTGGTTCAGTCAATTGCGTACCATGTCGAAGATTTTAATAGTGTACGTCGGACACAACATGTCTACGGAGATCTGTTGAAAATTAAAGCGGTTGAAATTCAATATTATTTTCGTAAAATGACGCCTGCCATATGGAGTTGCCAACGAAATGCTTTGATCCGAAAAAAGTATGTTGGGCTTTCACCCAGTAACGATTAAATTTTTAGTAGCTATAGGATGCGAAATAAAAGTTATCTGCGGTTTAATTTGTTTCTCCTCAGCCTCAACTATACGATCGCGAGTTGAAATCTTCGTGTTATCGACTTGCCTTGCAATCGGGTGGTTCCGGTGATGGTGACGTCATGAAGATGGCGGCGTGTGGCAGAGGAGGCGGTGTGTAGGAAATAGGCAAGTTATTGCAACGATGGACATAGCCAAAATGCCTGGCTTCTTGGGTCCTTAGGATGGCTCAGTGTAAGCAGACGGCCCAGGAGCTGATGGAGGCGGCCTTCAGCCCAACCGTGGCCGTCCTATGCAGTCCAGACGCTGAAGCCCTGTGCCGAAAAAACAATTTATCTTTCGTGGAGTTAGTCCAGCCCTTCTGCCGATTGAACGCAGAAGGTAAAATCAATCAACAATCCAACATTTAATCAATCAGACTCGTGGATCGGAAGTAAAATGTGCATGGCTCCTTTACAGTCTATAATGGATGGCAAGTCCTTTTCCTACAACAATCCGTGACCTGTTTCGTTAAGATCAGTTTCGCTCAAAGCTAGGATTATGAGCTCAAAGTGTCCCATCATGTTTCATGTTTCTAATCGACGAGTCTGATTGAAATACATGTAATTAAACTGTTGGACAGTAAGAACCTAATTAATTTTTATTTGTTGGCAGCGTCCCTAAAGGACCCCATGAACCAAAGTTTCAACGTCCGTAATTTACGGCTGGTAATTAAACCGTTAGGGGCGGAACCCCCTCAACCTTCTCTGGCCAAAAAGATGTTGAGTGAGGCTGTGTCCTCAGCGTTTCCATCGGATGGATGTCGTGCCACAACCGTCAAAGTTCGTGACTGTGAAGTGCAGTTACCGAGTGAGTATAATAGCGCTTACGGTTCCGACTCCTCTCTGATCATTTTCCCGTTGTTCTAGACTTACCTCAATTGATCTGCTGAACAACTTTTCCCGTATCCTTTTTGTGGCAGAAATTATCTAAACTTGCACTCTTTGATCTCAATCATGGCCTATGAATATACCTAGCAGTAAACAGCTACAGCTTTTGACACCAGGGTACCCACGAAGCTACTAGTTTTTTGTAACTATAGGGGGCAATGATGGAACGTAGCACTGCTTCCAGTTTCCCTTTGAACTGGAGAACCGAGATTGCTTCGATGGTGTCTTGATGCAATTTGTTCCAGTTGTTAACCACACAGAAAGGAAAAGTGGTAGGGCGAAAGGAAGTATTGCATCTGTTCTTAAAGAGTTTTGCCCATTGTTCTGAGTTTTAAGGCCATGTCAGTACAGCTCAGCGGAAGGACCTAGGCCGTTGGTTTTAAAGGTCATGGGTTCGATTCCCATCCCCGCTCTGGCAATCTGACATTTAAGTTCAAAAGGCAACGCATATAGGTTTGCATCTGTATTTATTCAACTTGTTGAGCCATCGGCTTTCCGTTTAGTGGCACGTCTTCCCTCATAGGAGGACTTTCCCTGCTTGTTCGCCACATATGCGGACTTTCCTTTACACAAGTCGTGGTGTAGTGATGGCCGATGTTGAAATTTCCACTACGCGATTATTGCAGCACCTTGATTTGCGATATCTGCAATTATTGCGATATTTTTCAACATGTAGGCCAAGCTGTCGTAATTTGATAAATTGGTCATAACAGCACTACTCCTACTAGTGTTGCACGGTATTAAGTTTTTGCAGGACGGTACGGTACGGTTCTGAAAACGGCAGTCTACGGTAATATCACAGTAATTTAGGAAATAATTTTGCGCTGTTATCCACTTGAGCACAAAAGAATCAAATATGGCGCTTGGCATTTAATTTTTTTACTAAATAGCGGAACTTCGCTTTCATCTTGATGGGACGATGCGACATCGACCATAAATACAAAATCGCTCGTACGCGCTTGTTACTGAAGAGCTGCTCCCTCCCCAATTCCCCCCCCCCTCCTGCCGCACTGTGGGCAAGCAGTGGGGTCGGATTTCACTCGCTCGTGCGAATTTCGCACTTTCGCATGCACCTTTGTCAGCACCATAATCACGGTAATACCGTGGTGCTAAAACAGGAACAATACTGATACCGTAATTTTTTTTTACCGTCAATACCGTGAGTACCGATTTACCGTGCAACACTAACTCCTACAGTAATCCTACTAAGTTGTTTAAGCCAAGTACTAGTACTTCCAAGTCTAAATGCACGTACATATAGTCCTCGTTAGTGTAGTGTTAATACAAAATTGTAAACAAAAGTTATTCAAAATAATTCGGCCGTTAAGTATTTAAAATCCACAGACTATCACTTTGTAGCATTAGTCCTTTTAAAATTATCAGTGAGCAGCAATTCTTCGCATCCATTTAGAGGCCATGTTTGTTTAAAATGTAAGTTAAACGGTTTATTAGATATAACCTCAGAACGGGTACAGCTGGAGTCTTATGGTTCACACCATTGGAAAGCTGGCAAAAAAACAATTAAAATGGTGTATTTGAATCTCAAAATCGGCCAATATTTAGCGAAATTATCGACAATATCGCGTTCCGATGTGAACCAGACAAAATGAGTTCGAAGCTGCGATGATCGCGAAACATGAAAAGCATTGCGATGACACAATCGTTATAATATCGAAATACTGTATTATCGTACATCCCTATCGTGGTGTGTCACTTTGTGCAAATGCCTTGCGCAGTCAGGAAGGAGCTGCGAAGGAGTCTATTCTGTTCATGTTCCTGTGTCACCCGCTTGCCCGTGGCACTGTTTGTTTTACGTTCCTTTCGGCACTATGGGCTGCTCTAAGTCCCTCAAGAATGGGTAATCGCTGCTCAACACCCCATGTTCTTGCATCAGTAGTTGATTATCAGATGCAAGAAGCTTCAAAATTAAGGAACTCGAAGCCGAGGCATGAGTACAAATTGGACTTCATGGGTGCAGCTTTGTGAAAAGATTGTTCCAATACAAACCAAGACAAAATTGCGCTGAAATTTAAAAAAAAATCCTACCGATTGCGAATTTTTGACAGGCTACAATGACTAAAGATAGAAAAAATATAGTCCTCCTGCCTTCATCAGCCCAACCACGAGAAGCGCATTACAAGGTTTACATTATTTACATTGTCCGACGTGCATCGATCGTTGTGGAAATAGCAGACGACCAGTGGTTACAAACCATTGTTTGCCAACCGATTGTTGTAAAAAATTGCTTCCTATGGCTTTAAAAGACGTCTGATTGTTTAGTAATTAATATTAAACTAGAAACACAACGAAGCCAACATTGTGAACAGCTAATAATGACAATTGAACAGCAAATACGACGAAAGAATTCATGTGCCACATGAGCCCAGGAATTGAACCAAGGTCCTTGGCTTGTCACCTGTCATTCTTAGCTGTTCACAATGTTGGCTCCATGAGGTTCTTCATTTAATACTAACATTTACAGCTAATTCCCGTTTCTTTAACCTAGTTGTAGCATAATTAATGTTAAACTACCGTAAATTGTGGCTTAAACGCTCATGGGCTTACGCAGTTAATTTGGCAAAAATAAGGGGTGGGCTTTAAATCAAGCAATTATCTAACCTTTCTGGACATCTATTACAGAAAATTCGAAGCTTTTGAACGATCTCTGAAACACCAATTTTTACATCCTTTTAATTGCTGTGAAGAAGGGAGGAGGCTTAGGTGAGAGATGCCTTGTGCAGGTGCTAGGAGCTAAAGGAAGAGTCCACTACAGGGAGGGAGAAGGGACCAGTGAACATAGCAAGCAGTACTAGCTTTATTCACATCATATAGGCCTAACTTTTAGGTAATTTTTTGTAGAAAAAACAATTTAATGGATGGGCTTTACTCCACTAATTCATGATTTTGACTTAACAGCATTTTAGGGGGTGGGCTTTTAATACACGATTTACGGTACTAATAAAAAACACATTTTTCTTGCGGTGGTATTAAATATTTTATGTTAGATATTTGAATGACATTTCAGATGTTAAATTACTAGTATTTTCAAATTCTCACTTTTATTTTGTTACTGCTCTCTTCATTGCTTTTCTTCTTGTTGATGGTTTATCTTTTGGTGCCGTGAGAGTAATGTGCGAATAGTAATTAATTTATCACATGAGAGTGGTGTGACCCTACTTTGCACAAGAGTAGTGGGTGTCTGGGAACTCTAGACCTGACGACATGCTAACTTTAGTTTACAGCTTAGCCTACTCTTCAAACAATGGCAGAGCTTGATTTGTGAGATGTTTACATCACTATTTAGCAAGGGCGTCTGCATATTGCAGCATTTGTGGGCACGTGCCTCCCCACTCTCCCCCCCCCTTTTTTTTTTGCCCTTCAGGTAGATGATCTTCTGAGGGTAAATCATTAATACAAGGGCTTTTCGAGGATCGTAATTTACTGGTTCGAGGAGTGGAAAAATAATTGCCTGTCTATTTTCCGTTTTTATTTGCCCCCTTTTTCCCGGTGAGCCGCCCACCCTCGAACAGGTGTGGATGCGCTGCTCGTTAGTAAAAAGTTGACAACATAAAGCGCTAGAATTTGGACAAACGCATCAAAAGTTAGGCTTTGCGCCACTTTTTCTGATATTTATAACTGGAGTTAACAAATAACTAACTGGAAGCCGGAGGAAGACAGTAGGAAGAAAAGTTGATCTCCTTTTCCTTTAGAGTTGTTAAAAAAAATAGCTGGATATTGATGAACTAATATTCTGTTGGTGAGATTGTGCGAAAGAATTATGATTTTTTCCGATATTAGTACTTCAAGAAAATCTCAGGGTCGAATTAGTCATTTTGGTGTGTTCAACAGGAGTTAGTCCATCATCTATGGTAGTTAATAGGAACTCGTCTTGGAAGAAATTATTGTTGCTGCAGTTACATATTGTCTTCCAAGTTAATTTTTGGGTAAAGAAAAGGTGATTAAAAAAGTTGTATCCATCACGTTGACACATTCTATGGTTAAGGGGATTCTGTTGGTTATTTCTTCAGCTCCCATATGTCTCATGTCGCCTGTCGCGTCCTTTACGTGCTGACCTCATAGGCTTTCAGTTTTCCTTTTACTTACTTTTTACTTCTATTCTCATCTTTCCGCTGCAAATGAAATAGCAAAGAGTTTTAAACCATTATAAAAGTACAAGTACTTAAGTTGAGTGCTTCCCGGGGTGAAGAAAAATGTGAGTGGCTGTGTGAAAAAAAGGTAAAATGCTCAAACTCAAGTAAAAACAATCAAATTATCCACCTAATGTTGGACCCAGGCAGAAACTGTACATTTTAAAGGCATTCTAAAAAAGCAAAAAAAAAGCTTAAGTTATAGAAAAATTACAGAGATTACTAGTAAATAAAAATTTGTATTGAAGAATTGTGAAGTAGTGGTTTGATGTATGTGAAAAGGAAGAAATAGTGATTCAGAAAATGAAAAGCAATAGCCAGTACCGACTTTGCTATTACCACCAAGATCTGCGCCAGCAGCGGCTCCAGGCGGGCCTGAGCCCGACAAAAGAGTTCAATTGCAGCACACAGTATTACGACCAAGCACAGCATCGACTGGGAAAACATAAAAGTGCTACTGCATTCCAACTCCAGAAAAGCATATCACCTATGAGCACTGGAACCCCTTTCTATTCTACACTGCAGAGAAAATAACGTCTCTCGTACCCAAAAATTATGCAGTTTGCCACCCCAGCTGTAGTACATCAACTCGAAATTCAGTGAAAGCTATTCCTGACACCACCACAGGAAGATGGCAGCAACCACCACCAACTAGAACTTCCCTAAAGGAGCCAGGTTCCACTGTGAAGAGCGCCCAATTCAAATTTGGTTTTCTGTTGATGTATGTTGAAACTGTTGCGTGCAGAACTCTGAGCTTGGCGTGAAGGAGGTGGGAGTATACGTAAATGGGCCACTGAAAATTCACCTGTATTTAACTATTAGGCCTAGATACTATTTGGTATTATGTGACTATTGTGTGAGTATTATCTTGAAACCAAAGTGAAACGACAGTGGTGTCAATCTATAAAAACGAAGAATATGGAAAAAAATAAAAGTAGGTGCGAAAAATGTAAAAAGAAAAACGTAGGCATGCAAAAAATGTTAGAAAAATTAAAAGTAGGAGTGTGAAAAAAGCATATACCCCCGGTAGCACTGCTGGTTGTGGCCAACGTGTCATCATTTGACCATCAAGTGGTCGTGTCTAGACTCTACTTCCCTTGCTTGTAGCTAAGTGTTAAGGTGCAATCTCTCACTCTATTTAATGTTTTGGACTATCAGTTTCACGTGTCTTGCGTTTGGAGGCTAGCCAAATATCGTAAAGCAGTTTTGTTCTTATGAATACAGTAAAACCTCTTTAATACGAACTTTAAGGGGACTGATAAAAATTTTCTTATTAACCGTAGTTCTTATTAAACGGACGAGCGTAATTGGACTGCAACTTTAAAAAAATGTAGCCTACCGGTATACGGTATTTTCTTTTCATTCGCCCTTGACTTTCGTGTTTGTGTAAAGTGTAAACGGACAAAACTCTTATCACATCCCAAGATGGAGTCAAGTAGCGATTGATGTTTTGCGTGAAATGAAATGAAATTCAAGGGGGAGGAAAAAGAAACCGTTACGAACAGCAAATTCGTAAAAATAAGCTACAATGGTAAATATTTGTTCGTCTTATCCGTACTTTCGTATTGACATAGTTCGTTATAGCTGTATATATTTAGTGCTGACTGAGTAGCTGGCCAACCAAAATCTTGAAAAAAGTTCTTATTAAGCGGGAATTCTTGTTATCCGAGGTCTTATTCACGAGGTTATACTGTATGAGCCCTAAATAAAGTAAAATAGTATTTGAATCTTTTATGCTATTTTTGAAGGGGATTACCTTATAGACAACATGAAGCGACACGGTATTCGCTGCTTCCCCTTGATTAACTTAGGCTGGCCAAGCTGAAATTGGTTTAACAGATGGCATTGAGTTGTGCTCAGTAGCGTGTACAGGGAAAGGGTATATCCCCTGCCCTTTTTGGAAAAAAATGTCTTTTTTGTTAGGGATAGTCCGGTTTGAAAATGTCACATGGTCTACTGTGAAAATTCATTTTAAAGTTGAAAAATCACCTTAAATCGACGCTTATTTTCACAATCACAGGAAAAACAACAAATTTCCGCAAATTTCCGCAAATTTTCGATAGTCGTGGAGAACTCGATCGCCGGCTGCGTGAGAAATGGGCGACAAACCCAACGAATAACGGCAACCGCGCTCCAGATTCGCAACGTGCCCAACAAATACCGGAGGCCTCGGCCAATATTCGAAGCAGACGAACGGTCGTTACGAAGTAGTGATCTGTGTTGTTGTGGAGCCTGAAGATGATAGTCGCCTGAGCCATTCCACCTCCAGGACTGCTGACTATCGAAAATTTGCGGAAATTTGTTGTTTTTCCTGTGATTGTGAAAAGGTGATTTTTCAACTTTAAAAGGATAGTCCGGTATCGGTATAATCTGTATTTATCGGTATCGAACCAATATAAGGCTTCCGATACAGATATTTGTTATGCCAAGAAATGCAACTGTTTTCTCTAAAAATGGACATCAAGCGCGGCAAAAGCAATAACCAAGTGTGAGAAAAGCAAAGCCATTTGCTCCGTTTGTAATGAAAATGTAGCACGTGACTGTTCCAATGCTCTAAGTTTTACAACCAACTAAAATCTAACTGAGAAAATGAATGTACTGAAGCCATAAGTATAGGAATTAAGAGTAAAAATTCTGTTATTGCTGCACAGTACTTTTTGGATAATCTCAACAGTTGGAACCCATGCAACACCAGAAACCGAAGTTGCATTTTTTTTATGTAATTTAAACTTTTAGTAGTCGTGATTTATTATTATTATTGTTACCGTAAATCGTGGATTAAACGCGCACGCAGCTAATTTGGCAAAAGTAGGGGGGCAGGCTTTAAATCAAGCAGCATCAATTTTCTAACCTTTCTGGATGTCTATTACAGAAAATTTGTAGCTTTTGAACGATCTCTGAAAGACCAATTTTAACATCCTTTTAATTGCTGTGAAGAAGGGAGGAGGCTTAGGTGAGAGATGCCCAGGCCTTGAGCAGGTGCTAGGAGCGAAAGAAAGAGTCCACTATTACTACAGGGAGGGAGAAGGGGCCAGTAAACATAGCAAGTAGTGCTATCTTTATTCACATCATATAACTTTTAGGTAATTTTTCGTAGAAAAACGACAATTTGAGGGGTGGGCTTTAACTCCACTATTTCATGATTTTGACTTTACAGCATTATAGGGGGTGGGCTTTAGCTTCAACTGGGCTTTTAATACACGATTTACGGTAGTATCGACATCAGTATTGTATCGGATCGGTTTAACTTTTATCGGTATCGTATTGTATCGGTAAACATAGCTAAACTAAACTAGGGTAATAAATTTAAACTAATAAATTTGGTTACTGATCAAATTGTTAACAGATTTTCAAAAACTGTGTACTTAAAACAGTTTTTCTTTTAAAGAAACTTACATTTACTGTAAAAAAAATTTGTATAATTGTGAACCGAGTTGGTTTACGTTGTTTTTTAATGAAAGACTTAGTTTGGTAAGTCGTTCGTTCGGTTCAGTGCTGTTCGGCTGATTTTAAGGTTTGTTCTTGGTTCGGTACGATTTGGCTGAAAAAAGAAAGGGCTTCAGTACAGCCTTGTGACATTTACTGTCATTTGGGTGTTCATTAAGGCTGTACCGATACCGATACTGGATCAGTCGGTTGCCGATATTATCGGTTTCGGATCGGCATCGGCAACTTTCGCTGAAATATCGATAACTCTGGAACCGTTTGCGATAACGGCATGCGGTTCTCGGCGTTTTGTTCAGGAAATCACCGAGTATCTTCCTAGCTATTTTTACTGTGGATTACTATTTAAAAAAATTTATTTAAATAATTATTGTAGTTTTGCAGAAAACTACACCTTTTATGAGAAATTGGCGATACAATTTGGGATATCGGCAAAATTTTGAAAACTGGTATCGGATCAGTAAAGTTGGTATTGGTGCAGCCTTAGTGTTCATGGTAAACTGGACGCCGAGGTCATGTTAGCCTGATAAAACCATGCAATTGTAGCTACAAAAATTGATTTTGCTGCTTATTGTAAAATAGTAGCTTAATAATAATGATCTGTTTCTTTTTAGGTTCATTGCCATGGTTTGATGCCTACCGGGACTGTTTTTTCGATGTCGCTTACCCTTCGGATCATGAATTCACCAAACATTTCTTAGCCTGCATCTTTGTAGTGTCATCAGCCAATCCAAACCCTGTGGCCGAACTCAACAAACTAAGTCAGCAACAACACCAAATGCAGCATCAAAATCCCAGCAAATTACCCAAGTGGTTTTGTCCCAATATCTTCAAAGGATATGTACTTTTGTTTGATATTGCTGAAGGAGATCAAACACAGTAAGTGTATGAAATAAGTGAAGGAGTATGAAGAAAAATGAGCAGAGTTACCATGGTTTTGTTTGTGGATAACCTATTTTAAACAAGTACTTCAGCTGTAAAAAGCATGTAAAGCATAGAGGCCTACTGGAACATGCACAGGGGGAAAAACAGCGAAGTGGCAGATATGTTTTTTTACAGCAGAAATTGTTGCGTGCTATGCCCAAAAAAGTTAACTTCCAATAGAGTGGAAATTTTCCATATTACGCTTACTTTCACACTCCAGATAGTTCCTTATCTAGCAAATTTTCGACTACAGCCAGCAGTCTTCTTCGAAGGTAAGTTTATCTTCTGTTTACATTCTTCGTTGTGAACACGATC